>NTHP01000821.1:54567-65888 GCA_003416845.1 Oplegnathus fasciatus | reverse complement strand
AAAACACTGCACAAAACCAGAGCATGATCTGTAAAACCAACCGGTAAAATCGTACACATTCTAAAAACACTAAAATGATGTTTAAAACAATAAAAGCGGTCGAGGCGAGCTAAAGACACCGTGTTGTCTCTGTGGTGGGACCATGTGTACTGTCGGCAGCCCGCGTGCATCCTCCTCCACACGTCCACCAGGCCATGGGAGAAGACCAGCTGCCTCAAAGCGTGCTGGGAAGCTGGATGAGGCTCTGCATGGTTACGGTCTAACGTGCCGTCTTCCGTACAGTTAAAATCACCACCTGAAAGAGTCAAACACAGATTTTTGAAATTCTTCAGATGCCTTGTACATCTTTTGAAGTAACTATGTTTGCTCTCAAAACGCGTAGTCCATACCCTGATGAGTGGGCCATTTTTCAGGATCAGTCCTGGATAATGCCGAAAATAATGGTGTTTAGGTCTCAAGTTGATATCTGGAAAGAGTTCCTTTCTGGTTTGTAAATATTCTTGGATGAGAGCATCCAGATAAGCCACCTGAGCCTTGGAAATTTNTATCTTTCCATCGAGATACATATCCCTCATCACACCAGTAGATTAGTTGGCGCAGTTGCGCAGCACGAAAATACTCTTTTAAATTTGGGAGTGCCATTCCCCCTCTGTCTTTAGATAATTGCAATGTGGCATAGCGTATTCTGGGCCGTTTACCTCCCCATACAAATCTTGATATGCACTTATCCCATTTAAGAAATTGGTCTTTTGATATATCCACATGTAAAGATAGGAACAAATATAGCAGACGTGGTAGGATGCTCATTTTCACCACATTTATCCTGTCACTTAATCCCAGTGGGTAAGTGAACCATCTGTCAATATCTCCCCTTATGTTTTTGTCAATGTGTTCATAGTTAATACTATATAATTTAGAAAGATCTTTAGTTATATTTATGCCCAAATATTTGATTAATTTTGTTTCCCAGTTTATCTGCCATTTCCTAAGTTCTTGGTCTGGTGAACAGTTAAACATGAGGATTTGAGTTTTAAGTATATTTACTTTATAACCAGAAAAAAAGCCAAATCTTTCAAGAAGTTGTGTAAGCTGCTTAAATGAATTTGCTGGGTTTTTTAAATAAATCATGATGTCATCCACGAACAAACTTATTACATGTTCTTGTTTATTAATTTCTATACCTTTTATTGAACCGTCTTGTCTGATCATCTGGGCTAATGGCTCGATATATAGGGCAAACAGCGTGGGGCTGAGGCAACAGCCCTGTCTGGTTCCTCTCTCCAAGACAAATCTTTCTGACAGAGAGCCATTGACTTTTACTCTAGCTGTAGGTCTGTCATAGATAGACCTGATGCATTGAACTGACTTTGAGTTGAATCCAAATCTTCCTAAAGTTAAATATAAAAATTCCCAATTGACTCTATCAAAAGCTTTTTCCGCATCTAAGCTGATCAAAGCTGCTTGTATGCTGTCTTTATGTATTTTATGTATAATATGCAATGTTCTTCTAATATTATCTTGCGTTTGTCTATCCATAGCAAACCCACTTTGATCCTCATCTATTAAATCTGGTACAAATGATTGGAGTCTATTTGAAATAATTGAGGTGTACATTTTGTAGTCGACATTTAGAACAGAAATCGGTCTATAATTTTGGCAATACTCCTTGTCTTTAAAGGGTTTGGGGAGTACTGTAATAATTGCTTCAGTCCACGAGGGGGGGGATTCTATCATTAGTCATAATCCAATTAAACGTAGTGTGGAGCAGTGGTGTTAGTTCTTCACTGAATTCCTTGTACCACTCGGAGGGGAATCCATCGCTACCAGGTGCCTTACTTGATTTTAATTTTCGTATAGCTTTCCGGATTTCATCTATTGTTATCTTTGCAGTAATCTGTTCATTTTGTTTAGTGCCCATTGAGGGTAGGTCCAGAGAGACGAGGAAAGTCTTTATCTCATTCTGATCTGAAGCTGATGGCTCAATGTAAAGTTCCTTGTAATAGTCTCTAAAAATATTTTCAATTTCTTTTGGTTCATATTTGGGCTGGTTTGTTTTTGGGTCATGTATTTTATTGACTGTAGTTTCTGCCTGTTGCTTCCGTAAACATCTCGCTAACAATTTCATTGCTTTGGGACCTGATTCATAATAGTTTTGTTTTAAATATCTTGCTTTTGTTTCTGTTTCATATTGGAGTAGGTTATTAATTTCCTTTCTCACCTTATTCATTCGTTGTTTGAGTTTTGGTTCAACTTTTCCTTTTCCCTTATGTTTCTGTTCCAAATGTCTCAATTCTGCTGTATACAGTTTATACTGCATTATTCTTTCTCTTTTGAGATTACTTGTAATTGTAATCAATTTTCCCCGTATCACAGCTTTTAAAGCATCCCACAATATAGCTGGATCTGTTTCCCCATTATTGTTTTCCTCCAGGTAAGTCCGTATATCTGCCCCAATTTGCTCAACTACTGATTTATTATTTAATATCCCCACATTCAATCTCCATATTGTATCTTTCAGTCTACATTTCAAGTGAATCTTCAGATTGACGGCACTATGGTCAGACACATCTGCCACTCCAATCCAACAGTCTTTAATTATATCTCTGTTTTCTTTCTGCATAAAAGAATAGTCAATTCTGGAGTACACCGAGTGTGTTGTTGAGTAATGACTAAAATCTCTCTGCAGTGGATGTAGATCTCTCCACACATCAAAAAAGCCCATCTCCTCCCATGTATTCCTGACCAGTTTTGTGATTGATTTCTTATTTCTCTTAAAACTAGATGTATCCATGTCATAATCCATTAACACATTAAGGTCACCCCCACATATACATATGCCCTCTGCTTCCAATGCTATGGTGTCAAATAGAGATTTGAAAAATTCCTTATTACTCTCAGGTGGGGCGTAAATGTTCACTAACGTCATCATTGTTTGGCCCATCATCCCTTTTACAATAATATAAGTTCCCTCTTTGTCTTTTATTTCCTTTTGACACTCAAACTTGGTTGCATTAGACATCAGTATTGCTACTCCTCTTTTCTGACCACTGGAGTGTGAACTATAAAAAGTGTTTTTGAATCCAAATTTCTTTAATTTCTCATGTTCTGCTTTTGATAGATGAGTTTCTTGTAGGAAATTTATCTGTGTTTTTTGTTTTTTAAGTTTGGTCATTATTTTAGCTCTTTTGACTGGGTTTCCTAAGCCGTTGACATTCAAAGAAAGCACTTTAATTTCTTCCTGTTTGGTATCCATAAACCAACTTAGTTGTATTAACTTTGTAAATATTCATCCACAGGCTTTCAGTTAAACGTTCAGGAACAAGTAACACTTTCGAAAACTGTTTAGTGCTTATTTGAACTATATACAAAAAAGTGACCTCCAAAAAGAGATGTCAACAACCCTCCACTTCTGCTGACTCTCTTTTTGTTTTGAGGGGGAAAGCCTCTCATAAAGAAAGGGCCCCCATCCAGTAATGAGATTCAATCCAGTTAGGATTAATATTCTCATACCTGACCCTGCAGCTTCGTTTCAGTCCTTAAACCAACAGTCCATTTATCTATAACCCATCAAAGCAAGCCACATACTACTATACTTTAACTTCACCTACCCTTAGCAAGTTATGACCTTTTCTTATTCATTTTAACTCAGGTTTTCAGTAAGATAGATACTCATCCGGTGTTGTTTCTCCTCAGCTGAAAATCATGCAGTCTTTCACGCGCGCGTCTGCTGGCCTCCCCGCTGCGTCCACTCGTGTGTTTCCATGTCGCGGATCCGGTCGATTGGAGCCTCTCAACGATTGTGGTTCCTCCGGTGCTGGTCCCCGTGTTATCCACGTCGTATCCTCTCTCCCGCAGGTCTCTGGTTGCCTCATCTGCACTGCCGTAGGTTCTCACCCCGCTGGACCAGTGGATGCGCATCTTGTTGAGAGGTGTCTGGAAGCGGATGCCTGCGCTCTTTAAGATCTTTTTGACGTTAGCGTAGGCTTTGCGTTGTTGCAGTGTCCTCTCTGAGTAATCGTGATAAAAAAAAATCCTGTTTCCTCCGAGGGTGGTTGTTTTCTTCTCCCATGCTTTTTTCAAAATCATCTCCTTTACAGTAAACTGATGGAAGTTGAAGGTGATCGATCTGGGAGGCTGGCCCGTTTTTGGCTTTGGAGCCAAGGCTCGGTGAGCACGCTGAATCTTAAGGTCCGAGTTTATGGAAAATTCCTCACGGAGCCATTTATCCATGAACTGTGCGACCGAGTCACTTTTGGACTCTGCCTCTTCTTGTATGCCATACACCCTTAAATTATTGCTTATTGCTTGCTGATGCCGTCCAGGCTGCTTTGAAACGAGGCCATGCTAGCTTCAGGTGTTAGCTCGCTCTCGTTAATCGAACGATTTTTTTCTTTACCTTGAGTGTCCGGGTTTTTTTAATTCTTTATTCTTGTTGGCACTCCGCTCATGTTCTCAATTTTAACGTTTGTCGTCGTGTGTCTCGAGTTTTAGCGGAGTTTATTATGTTGGCATGCGGGAGCTCCTGTCTTACACGTCCATGCTGCTCTACCGTCCCACCGGACGTCCCGCCCCCGAAACTAAATTCCAAATTATTAAGGACCCAGAGTATTTTTAAGGTTATTCTTAAGGTTATTTTTAAGGGAGTGAGATTAGTATAGCAGATATGGTGTTGGTGTAATTTAACAACACCTACATCAGAATGCCATTTGTTATTTCAGCTCAGCATTCAACACACCCCCATGAAACTGATAGGCACAGAGTGCTTAGTTTGCCAGAGTACCACACTCTGCAACTAGATATTGGACTTCCCCACAAGCAGACCACAGACAGTTCGGATTGGCGGTCACACCTTCTCCACTCTAGTGCCAGACACCAGAGCCCCCCAGGGCTGTGTGCTCAGCCCCCTCTTGTTCACACTGTACACTCACGACTGCAATCCCAGACATGGAGAGAATGTTTGCAGACAACACCACCATCATCAGCTGGATTTCAAAGAATGATTAGACATCATATCATCATATCGCAAGGAAATTAACAACATTGCAGGATGGTGCACAGAGAACAACCTACTGCTCAATGTCAGCAAAACCAAGGAGCTGATCAGTAATGGAGCTGAGGTGGAGGAAGTGAACAGTTTAAGGTTCCCACGAATCAGCATCAAAGAGAACCTGTCATGGACATCACACATCTCCTCCCTGGTAAAAGAAGCTCAGAGGGAGATCACGTGGGTTCTCGATGGAGATGGCAGCTTAGAAAGTTACTCCGTGAAACCCAGCATCGAAAATAAAGTTACTAATAATTACTCTGCCCTTTTCGCACACGGTATAGTGGTTAACAACGAATATCATTTTTCAGCCCTTCACAACCAAATGTTATGGCCGTGGCCGTACCCCAGCAGATTCCCCAGTGTTTTCTTGTGTTTCTCCTCCCATGTGTTCCCTATGCTGCCCTGTCAGTCTTTGTTTCTGTTAATGTGTGTGTGTCTGTTGGTGTGGGCTTGGTCTTCCCTTCCTTGCTCTCCTGGTTCCCAGCTCTGCTCCTCCTACACACCTGCCTGCAATCAGCTCATCACCTCTCCCAGTCTGCTCACCTGCTTCCCATTTACATCAGCCTGCAGGATATCTACCCCGGTCCTTCATCCACTCTTCGCCAGATTGTTGTTTCAACCACCATGGTACACATGCTCCAGGCCAACTTTGTGTACTAATAAGCAGTTTCCTAGTGTTTACATGTCTCTCTTGTGTCCAGGATCATCTCTATCCTTCCTGCGTGCCGCCTGCCAACCTGCCCCTCATTCATCTCTGCCCATGCCAGCTCCTGCATAGCCATAACCCCCTCATGCACACGTCGGATCCCCATTCCCTGCCATCAGCCCTTCATTGTGATTCCCTTCAATAAACTCCTTTAACTTCAAAATCCACACTGTCCGTGTTCTGCGTTTGGGTCTCCCATGAGACCACAACACCAAAAATATCAATGCCTAATCGAGAAATTCCAAAACTTAAGCATCTCAAAGATCTCCAATTGCAGCCAGCTAAAGCTAGCAATAAAATGGACACCTTCGTTAACAAGCCACCAGAAGATCCATTAGCTACACAAAATGTGACCGCCAGTGAGCCTACATTGATTGTCCTTGCCTCAGAAATAAGAAATAAGCAATTCATGTGTCCACACAGAATATCGAATGACATGACATGACATGACACAATAGAAATTAGTACACAAAGTTCTCGTATGGATGAGACTGAAGGTCGGGTCGCTGTGCTGGAGGATGACGCTGTAAGATTAAAATCTGGGTATACCAGAGTTGAAAGAAGGAAACAATATGACTAGTTTTCTACAACGTGAGACCCCAGTCATACTGGAGCACCAGTTCCTTTCCATTTTTGGAGATGCAGTGAATGCATAGAATGGTACCGGCCACGGCCCATCATGGTAGCTAAGGAGATGGGACAGATCTTTTGGCAAGGAGCCAAGATCATGTTCTTCCTGGATTACTCCAAACAAGGACTGGAGGATCTCCTTCGAACAAGTGAAAACAGATTTGAAAAACAGGGGAGTGGAGTATACACTTAGTTTCCCCGCCACTGTGGAAATTAAATACAACAGAGCTGATTTGAAACTGTCTTTTGCAGCACCTATACCGATAACCGGTAATTGCAGGTGTGTTTTTGAACCTCACTTCAGTTTCAGTTTCTAGTTTCATTGTCTGTCGTTATCGATCTTTTCTTTGTTTGTTTGACCATAGTAACCGTTTAGCAGAGACTATTATTTAAATGAAAATTTTCGAGATTATGACTTTAAGGGAGTTAACCATGTTATCAAAAAATGCTTGGTTTTTCAAAAGAGGCTTTTGTTCAAAAGACACATTTAAACAAAAAAGAATCCTTAAAACTCAAGTTCTCCTGGGTGGGAAAAGTATTTTCAAACCCAGGGACTGGTAGAAGCAGAGGGGTCTCTATTTTGTAAGACAATTCATTTTAACAAAACAGAAGTAGTAACTGATTCTGATGGTCGCTACATAATAGTGCGTGGGATACACTCGTTGTTCTAATATGCACCCAACTTGGATAGCCTGAAGTTCTTTCATAACCTGTCCCAACTCCTCTTGGAACTAAGGAATATTCAAATAATATTGGGTGGTAATTTTTAATCAAATCCTGGACCAAGATTTAGACAGGACCTTACCTAGATGTAGTACAGAGAGTAGATCAGCTGCTGCCATTAGACAGTTAGCCTCTGATTTGGGTTTAAAAGATATCTGGAGACTGATGCATCCAGACAGAAAAGAGTACTTGTTCTTTTCTCCCCCTCATAGCGTTTATACTAGCATTGACTTTTTTTAAATTTCTCAGTCATTAGTGGATTACTCTGTTAGCTCCAATACAGATAGCATAGTTATCTCAGATCATGCTCCATTTTTCCTCTGCTTAACTAAATTTTCAGACTCCTAAAAACCGTAGATGGCGTTTAAATGTATCCCTACTAAAGGATAGTACAGAAATTGCTTTTTCAGGAAACTAAAGCAGGATAGTACCCTTGCCATCTGGTGGGACACTCTCAAAGCTTATTGGATAGGGAGGATTATCTCCTATGAAATCAGCAAATGAGAAAACCACTGAATTAGAGAACAAACTCTCCTCCCTCTGATAAACGGCTCTGGATCAGAGCAGAATCAGGTGTGACTCTGGGTGTTCATTCCTTCAAACGCTCCGGCTCTGCACTCGGCTCTCTCCTCCAAAACTCCCCGGCGCTCAGCAGCTGCCTGTCGGTGAGCAGCTGGCCACTGGTCTGCTCCAGCCGGTCCTCCTGACACAACACTCTGCAAAGCCCTGCGATACAGGCAAATGTTTTGCTCAAGTTGAATATTTACCATTACAATTTATAGACAATTTATAGACAGTTATGGTGAATTTTATTTTGTTTCTGTCACGTTGGAATAAAGTGTGTCCATTTGTGCCCGTTTGTTTTGATCTGAGATGCTGTGCTCTTGCGACAACTACTGGTTCTGAATGTCGTATATGGAACCTTTAACTTTACCAGCTCTTCTGAGAACTAAGTTAAACGGACTAAAGTAATGTGTAACGTTACCGTTTGACATTCCGACACACCGCGAGTCCATGCAATTTTTACAATATGTGATTTAATTAAATCAGAGTTCTTGCTTTGTGAATCATGACGCCGAATTTATCAGAAGTGCTGAGTGAATTGTGAAAAGTCTGTTTGTTAGGTTAATTTACATTTTAAATGACTGACGACAAGGCAAATAAAGTCTTCAACTGTTTCCTGCTGTCGGAGGAAAACTTCCATTAACATATTTGGGTAACCCTTTAATTTAAATGGTATAGCCCACATACAGGTTAAGACAGGTGGGTCTTTTCTGTATAGGCTACCATAGAGGCTAATGTAATACTTTGGTAGTTACTGAGTATTTAGCATTTGTATCCCTTATCACATTCTAAAGACAGGCTGTTAGCAAGTAATACCGAGTTGTGTGGTCTCACATTTTAACCGTCAGCATGCCAACATTGCTGTTGCCCAAAATAAATGCAGCAGCCAGTTTCCACGACATAGCCAAGTACTTTCAGTATAATAACAGTAATGTATTTGTAATTTCCACAGTCTTACCTTCTGATAAGCCAAGAAGAGTGGTAGCCACTGTAATAGCTGCTTCCCAAAAGCGAATGGTAGATTTCGCAACTGCTGGAAATGTCACTGTAGTTAACCCATAATTACCTTTGCACTGCCTGTAAAGTGTAGTGTGCATTGTTTCTTTGAAACATATGGGGAGTTTCAACATAAATAAAAGCATGGTAATAAGAACGTTCACTGTAATTACTTTCCCATGGCCTGTAAAGTGTAGCCTGCCCGGTAACCCATTTGGATGAAATATGCAATTATTTTAAATACTAAACGGAGAAGGTGTAGGTACCATGAAATGTCACTGTCATTACCTTTCCACTGCCTGTAAAGTGTAAGGTGAAGTCTTTTTTTAGGAACATACAGGTAATTTCCATATGATAGAGGACGACACAGCAGTATCAAGATAATTACCTTTATTATAATTACAGTATTTCCTTGAAATAATTTCATAGTTTCCACATAACCAATGAAGACTTTATAAATACCTCACCTTAATTAAGCCTGCTTTACCCATAAAATAGAAAAATAGATTCCAAGTATGTGAATGAAATGCTATTGTGTTATTGTCATAACTTAACTTCACATTCTAATGTTCCCATGCCTGGGAAGAAAAAAAATCATATAGCTGTTTTCAATCGTTTTAATAAATATTTAATAAAGATAAATACATTTCCCTGCTTATATTATACATTCACAAACAGGTGAAACAAAATGAATGGACTGTATCATGGCAATAGCACTTTGACACTCAGCCTTTAAGTGCTTTTAAATCTATTAGTAAAATCAAAGAAAAGAAAAAAACAGACTTATTTGTGTGTTACATAGGACATGACTGCACTAACAGTAAAAACAGTGAAACATCACTAACAAGCAATAAATGGCTGTCCTCTGGTAACGCTGTTTTCTTTTGGTCCTACCAGTAAGTAATTTAAGTCAGACCAGAATTAAACCAAATTAACTGTTAATGGTAAAAACACTGTTGAACTGAACAACAAGCAGTCTGAGGGAGCAGGAGATAAAAGTTTACTGTTTTTCCTCACGTCACTGAGAGACCGCCTGGATTTATTTTTAACTGAAAGGCAAAAGATCGCCCGTGGTTTTCATGCTTTTCATATTTTTTTGGAAAGACCTGCATTTTTCTCCACCAAGTCCTTGCAAAGTCTTGCATAGGCCATGAAAGTCATCCCATCCTTGTAGTCTGGAATGTCCCCCTTCTGTATGGGATTAGAAGAGTCTCATAAGTATTCACAAACAAATGTCAAGTTACATAACTTGTAAAACACAATGCACAAATAAATGCAGAGTGATTTGTATCTATAACTCTTAATCTGTATCTGAGTGATTTGTATCTGTAAATCTGTATTCGTATTGTTGAAGACCAGAAGCCCAGGTCTGGACCTCTTCACCAACACTTTGTCTTCTTCAGGATTGAGTAGCTATTGGAGTCTCAAACAGGTTCAAAGAATTCACTGGAGACGATCAGAGTTTGATGCAATAGAGTTTTATTCTTCAACAGAACAAAAACCCGAGCCAGTCCCGGAATCTGACTGATTTGCTACTGCCTGTGCACCACTTTATATAGTCCAAGTGCCCCTGCCCTCATTGGTGGAGAACCCGAGCTTCTCCACCTATTTTCTAAAAATAATCATTGTTGCCAGGTAAATATTGGTGTAATTTCTCCCAAATTTGGGATGGTCCAGCCCCCTGTCCGGGCAAGTCCAGGCATATCCCTGATTCCAATATATTGGGGATTTTCCACTCTTGGGCAAGTCTGGACATGTTTTTGACACAGTTGTTTTCAGGAGTTCTTGGACTGTATTTTTAAAAAACTTTATGATCTTTTTATGTTACATGCTAAAACACAATCTTCACACTTTATATGTTAGACATAGATACAATCGGGTACTTTGATTATTTGTTTTTTATATATAAACACTTCAGCAAATTACAGTTTTGCTTCAACAGTATCTGTGCCTCTAATTTTCAACCCGTAAATCATCATTTGTAAATCAACTTAGCATTTTTCAAGGGAAATATATTTGTGAATCTCCACCTATTTGTGTGGATTCTTGTGCGACTGTTCTACCTTTCCTCTCGCAGGACTCAATTTTCTGCTTTCAGGTTTGTTATGATCAATTTAGCTGATGGTGCTAAAGACTTGTCTGGAAGTTGGTCACATGCTTCATTATGAGAAGGAAGATGATCTTCTTCACCATCTCCTGCACACTGCTGCAAAATTACATCTACAGACAAAATTAATTGTACAGTTCTTATTGTTTAGATGTTTTAAACACTCAGGCAACAACTGATTTGCTCAGTGTCACCTGCAAACTGTTCCCAAAGTTTCATCAAATCCCTCAAGTTGTCATTACCTCATTATATAAGCTACTATTACTACCACCAACATTTAAATAAATAAATAAACCCAGAATCATCATTTAAGATTGTTGAGGCAAGTTACCTTCTCCTTCCGATTCCATTGTGGTGGTCAGAGGTGCCGAGATGTCTGGTGTATGGTTTTTTGTCCATCTTACTTTTCTGCCCCTTGTACGAATAGGTGCCATATTCTGAGAAGGAAATTATGTTTGTTACATTAATGGAAGCACACTACATTAACTACGCAAATGTGTCAGGGCTACAGAATCAACAACAACAAACAACTCACACTTTACTATGTT
>NTHP01000821.1:13248-24808 GCA_003416845.1 Oplegnathus fasciatus | reverse complement strand
ATGTCAAACCCAAATGTTTTCAGTCTACAGCAAAAATACAGGAATTGGCCTCACTGTTCCAATACTTTTGGAGGGGAGTGTATATATGTGTGTGTGTATGTATGGATGTATGGATGGATGGATGGATAGATGGATAGATAGATATACACTGCTCAAAAAAGATTAAGGGAACACTTAAATCACACACTGGATCTCAATGAACAAAATATTCAAGTTCAAAATCTTTACTGTACATTGTGTAATTTGTGAAAATCAAAGTAAAAAATTGAAATCACAGGCTGATCCAACTTGCGTGAATTTCATCACGGCAACTCATAATGTGACTCAGTAGTGTGTATGGCCCCCACGTGCCTGTATGCACTCCCAACAACTTCTGGGCAGGCTCCTGATGAGACGGCGGATGGTGTCCTGGGGGATCTCCTACCAGACCTGGATCAGGGCATCAGTGAGCTCCTGGACAGTCTGTGGCGCACCACGTTCACCATGTCGTCTCCAGACTCTTTCACGTCTGTCACATGTGCTCAGTGTGAACCTGCTCTCATCTGTGAAGAGAACGGGGCACCAATGGCAGACCTGCCAAGTCTGGTGTTCTCTGGCGAATGCCAATTGAGCTGCACGGTGCTGGGCTGCACTACCTGTGCAACCTGAATGGGCTGCAGGTACTGCCTCATGCTACCACTAATGACATGGTCACTAGTAAAACACAAAACTAGAGAAGAATCAGTCAGGAAGGATAAAGAGAGAGCAACTGCCTGTGGCCACCACCTGCAAAACCATTCCCTTTTTGGGGGTTGTCTTGCTGTTGCCTCTCCAGTGCACCTGTTGTCACTTTCATTTGCACCAAAACAGGTGAAACTGATTCACAATCGCTTATGCTTCCTAACTGGACAGGTTGATATCCCTAAAGTTTAATTGACTTGGTGTTATGCTGTGATGATTAAGTGTTCCCTTAATTTTTTTGAGCAGCGTGTGTGTATGTGTGTATATGTGTACACACACACACATACACGTGTATGTATGTATGTGTATATATGTGTGTGTGTGTGTGTGTGTGTGTGTGTGTGTATATATATATATATATATATATATATATATACACACTATATATGCATGCTCTCCTCTGACTTTTCCTCCCACATCCCCTCCTGACTGTGAGTGACTGTATTTTCACCACAATGCAAGGTGCTGTTCTGATGAATTACCGCAATGTGAAATTCCAATTTCATTATCGATCAATCTTTGTCACCTGAGCTGAATCAGATCCTGTCTCAGCCTGTCTCATGGTCAATGTTACTAGATGAGAGTATATTGTGTAGTGTCATAGTTACTGAAAGGCTGTGTGTTGTGTTTGCTGCCACAGAAGAGAAATAAGAACGTTACTATAGCGTCTTTCTGCAGAGTTGGTCCGCACTGTGAAAAGCTAGTTACCAGCTATCAGCCAGGCTAAAGTAAATTAAAATAGCCCAAAACTGTAGTCTCCCAACTACGATACGGAGCCGCAGATCTGGAAAGGTAACATATGCAATCACGTTGATCATGCAGTCGGACTTTCTTGGGTAGAGTAACAAACGCATTGTGCGGCAACAACACCCACGTATTGAAGAGGTCGATCAGATGATTGATTGCGGAATGTTTTGGGTTTTTTTTCTTCTGTTTTTTTTTTGTTTGTTTTTTTTGGCTGTGGCAGCAAAGACTTTGCATAACCAGCGGAAACACTGATGCACAGTAAAAATAAGGGACCATCACTATCTACCAAGCTAAATTTGATTTGTTTCATACCTAGGTATGCACGCATCAATTGATTAAAAAAGATGCCTTCCAAAGCTGTGAGTATGACTTCAAATGGATTGTCTGGCCTCAGTATAGGGTTAGTGAGTAGGGGTCTGTTTGGGAAAGGGTCTGTGTTTTAACATCCTGTTCTCTTCCAGGGTCATAAAGGAGGAGCTGAAGGACGTGCCCTCAGAGGACGTTCAGTCCCTCACTCAACTGGCTGTTGTAGTAAAGACTGTGCAGGAGCAGAAGATGGTGACCCAGTTGGGTAAAATGATCCGCATCATCGGCGACAGGGTCAGAGACGACAAGGAGTTCCAAGAGTGAGTCTCTCAGCTACTTAATCTCAGACATCATGGTAGAATACTGACAACTTCTACGGCACTGGTTTAAGTTTCTTCAAATGAAGTTTTTTAAACTTAAACTGTCCCTATCCTCTCTTGTGTCTCTGTTGCAGTGCGATAGACGGCGTGGCTTGTTGCTCTGGCTCTAAGTGGGACAGATTTAAGGAAGTGGCAGACAAAGTGTTCCAACTGGGGATCACCTGGGAGAGGATTGCTGTGCTCTTCTACGTTGCCGGCAAGCTGGCTGTCCGGGTGGGTTACGTTCTTTATGCTGCAGATCAGAATGGATCATGGAGAAAACTTAAAGTGGCACTCGTTGTGCTACTTGTTTTCTTCATTTTTGATGACATCTTTGTTGTTAAATGGTCATTAGAGCGCAGTCACGCACTGCTCACATATCATCTATCCATCAAAAAGGGTGGGCAGTGTTGTGACTTGTGATCTCTATAAGGTTGTATTTGTAGAAGCGTCAGTCTTTTGTCCATCTGTAGAGGCTGTCAGTACTTCTGCTAACTACCAAATGATTCTTGTTTCTTGAAACACAAACCCCTTTCTGTGAACCAGCAGATTGCCTAGATAAGCAAAAGTATAAGGCTATCCACTTTAAGTTTCCCAGCAACATGGAATCTCTGCTGTGATATTTTGCCTTTTAACTTCCTGTCTCCAACAGAAGTGGGAATGCTTCGTGTTGTGTAGATTGACATCTGCTGTTGTTAGTTTCCAAGTTTAGTTTCCATAGTTTCCGAGATGGCACCACGGATGGCTGCCTCGGTGTGTTGGTGCGCGTTGTTTCTTATTATTTCTTCATAAACTGTAAACCTTTTTACTCCCCCCGTGAGTTTGCCTCATTCGTTCTGGTCAGTGTTTCACCACAGGCTAATGTGCAGGAGGCCCAGTGCACGCTCGCCGACCAGATACTGAGTGTGGAGCGGACAAACCCGGACTCTTTAGTTATTGTCCTCAGTGACTTTAACAAAGGAAATCTCAGCCATGACCTCCCCAAATATCCGACCAGAGAGGAAAACATTTTGTACTCTACTCTGAGAGACTGCAACATCAGCTCTCAGGAGACTCTGGCTCTGTCTGGAAGGGACTCAGACAGATCACCAACTGCAAGCCTAAAGCCTAAAGCCCCCCTCTCGCCCTGACCTCTGTGGTAATGAAGACTTTTGAGCGCCTTGTGCTGTCACACCTTAAAGCCATCATGGACCCACTCATGGACCCCCTGCAGTCAACATGGCCCTCCACTTCATCCTGCAGCACCTGGACTCCTCGGGAACCTATGCCAGGATCCTGTTTGTGGACTTCAGCTCTGCCTTCAACACCATCATCCCGGCTCTGCTAGAGGACAAGCGCTCCCAGCTGAACGTGCCTGACTCCATCTGCAGGTGGATCACAGACTTCCTGTCTGACAGGAGGCAGCATGTGAAGCTGGGGAAACATGTCTCTGACTCCCGGACCATCAGCACCGGTTCCCCTCAAGGCTGCATTCTTTCCCCTCTGCTCTCCTCAGTGTATACTAACAGCTGCACCTCCAGTCATCAGTCCGTCAAGCTCCTGAAGTTTGCGGACGACACCACCCTCATTGGACTCATCTCTGATGGGAATGAGTCCGCCTACAGGTGGAAGATTGGCCATCTGGTGACCTAGTGCAGTCGGAACAACCTGGAGCTCAACGCTCTAAATACAGTGGAGATTATTGTAGACTACAGGAGGAACCCAGCCCCACCTGCCCTCATCAGCCTGTGTGACTCCCCAGTTGACACTGTGGAGTCCCTCCGCTTCCTGGGGACCATCATATCCCAGGACCTCAAGTGGGAGCTGAACACCAGTATGCCTCCAGGACCCTGAAGCGTGCAGGTAAGATTGTGGCCGACCCCTCCCACCTTGGACAGAAAGTGTTTGTGACACTCCCCTCTGGCCGGAGGCTGCGGTCCATCAGGACCAAAACCTCACGCCATAAGAACAGTTTCTTCCCATCTGCAGCTGGCCTCATCATCAAAGCCCGGGACCCCCACTGACACTAACTCTATACCCACCTCCCCCACTACACGTTACATTAACGTACACACCTGACCCAATGCGTTACATTAACGCACATCTTTTGGACTTTATCTTTGCACATTGCAAATATTCTTTATTGTTCAACTGATTTCAAATACTGTGAACTCTTGCACATAATTGACAAATATTTTGCACATCCTACATAAATCTGTACAGTTCTTTCATTTAAATAAGCCATATTGTACATATTGTCTGTCTATATCTTTTTTTAATTTTATAATATCAAATTTTTATTGTCTATTTTATATATTTAAGCTATGTTTCTGACTCGCAGTACTTGCTGTCACCTTTTCCCTTCTTATATTTTTTCTGCTTACTATGTTTATATGTCATGCACCAATATATCGAGTCAAATTCCTTGTATGTGCAAACCTACTTGGCAAGATTCTGATTCTGCTGCTTGTGATCACCATGTGACCAATGGGAGGAAATTCCTGCAGCCACTTCCCAACATCTGGTAGAAAGACTGGAACCAGAAGTGTGGAGGCTTTTATTGCAGCATATTAATGCTCATGGCAGACACTGCAGCCAGTGCCAGTGAATGGCTGTGGTTTGAGCTGCTGGTGATGGCAGTATGCTGGTTGGCTTAATATGTGTTAGCTGATGATGTTAGCTTACAAGTGAATATAGTAACTTGCTTCACAGGGCTGTGTTGAGTGTGTGGTTGCAGGTAAAGAGGGGGGTGGTTCTCAGTGTCATGGGCCCAACTCAACCAAACAACAGTTTTTAAGGGGGTGCCCTCCTGATGACCCCGCAGACTGACTGCACTCCTACACTCACACTCGAATATTCATATTGAAACCATGTTTGTTTCTTTGGTAAGACAGGTCATGGGACATGATTCATGAAAAGGTCTTCATACCAGAGGGGTTGCTAACTAGTGGCTATTGGTAAGACTAGTGGAAACAGATGAACAGAGACGGTGGTTGGACTACTGAGCGGGTCACTCAGATGAATTTGCCATTCAAGTTAGTTAGGCTAAACTATTGTGGTTGGCACAAACAAATATAAAATGTAGATATGAGGCCAGGTCAAGCTGCTGAGAATCTTTGCTTGGGTGAATGTAGGATTTAAAAGCAGTTAAGGTACGTTAGGTCAGGATTAGAGAATGGTGTCCCCTGTCAGAGGGCTCAATAGATTTATGACAGCACAGCCTGACACTCACTGCAGAGCCTAATGATGGGTCAAAACATCATTTAACATGAATACTGGGCTTCCGTAGGAATACTCACCCAACAAGGTGTATTAATAACTAACTAATGATGTGTTCAATATTCACACTTGGGCAGGGTCTGAAATGAACTTTTTCACTGCTTGCCACCGTGGCAAGTATTTCTCTTTGTCTGCCACTCACAAATGTTATCTCCCACTTTTGAAATCTATGTGCTAAATGAAGGAACATTTAGATCATTTAGACATCATTTAATGTAAAAACTGTTGTCATTCAGTGTTTGATATATTTACACAAAAACATTGCATGCATGGTAACCTTCGTTCCTTGTCTGCTGGCATCCGTCTATTTTTGTCCACTCCATCTCGTTCTACAGGTTTTGGAAAATGACACCACATTGTAGCTAGCTAATCAATCAAACTGTCAGAGGAAACTGATACGTGAGATAGCTAGTAAAGTTGATACAGTAACAAGTGTAACAAGTAATATGTATGTGTGTGCGCATGTCTTCTTATTGAGGGTTAGAATTCTGTGAACTTCGACTGTCAATCAAAACAAATAAGGTTCTACAGCCAATAGCCTTTTGCTTTTATATAGCAGTTGTGAGTGACTTTCAAATGTGTAGCTCTATCCAATCATATGCTAACCTTAGTAAATAACTCTAACCCTTCTCTCCCTGTCCACCAAAGTAGCCAGACAATTTTATATACTATACACGTACAAATCCATATACAGTACTGTTGTGTAAAATGTTACGGTTTGTTGCAGTTTTTTTTCCAATGATCCAGCAATGTATTTGAAATGAACTCCCGAGTTTGGCAGCAGCTTCATTTTGTGCACAAACCTCATGTTTTTGTTGTCTATCTGTGTGTGCATGTGTGTTTGTCCATCAGATGGTGGAGGCTCATCTACCTCAGTCAGTGAGAGAGATCCTGATGTGGACCGTGGATTTTTTCAGAAACAATCTACTGGGCTGGATTCGGGAACATGGAGGATGGGTATGTTAGGCCTTCATTTCTTCCATCTTTTTTCTTTCAGAGCATTTACCTCCACCGTGTAAGTTCTGTGCTCACAGGAATATCGTAAGAACGCTGAGACCTTTTGTTCATTTAGCCTCATTGTATGAGATTATACAGCTATATATATATCTGATATGAAAAAATAACCCACAGGAAAGTGCTCTCACTTCTATGGCAGCTAAATAGCTTTAAATAAACATTTTTTTCTTAATTATGGCTTTAAAGAAAATATTTTTCAGATATAAATTCAGCCAGATTATTTATTATTCCTCAAATGAATACATGAAGTAAACATAAATATTTCCATCATATTTTCTACATTGTTTTTCACCATTTGGGGTTCGACTGGCCCTCTTTTAAATCTTGTTGCGCCTTTTTCTTCAATTTTCTTTTGCTGATTTTCTCGAAATTTGATGAAAAATTACGATACATTTGGATGGAAATCCAGCTTGTACAATAGTTCCCCATGTAAAAAATGTCCCGCTGCATGGATAGTACTTTCTGATAGACACAAAACGTTTGCAGAAACAAACAGGAATCTGAATCTGAATATCTCCTGTATATTGAAACACACTTACTTGCATTGCTTATCTAAACACATGTCCTTCTTTATTAAATATTGTGTTTGCTGTGTGTTAAACGAGCTGTTGCATTTTCCCCCTGAGAGTACCTGGAACTTGGTTTTAGTGTCACCAATTTTTTTATTTTTTTAAAACACTCTCTCTGCACCCTCTCTAATACACACATCCCACATCCCACAGTACTTTGGTCACATCACTTTCAACTCGTATTCAACTATTTTGCACTGTTCGTACGTACTCAGTGCATGTTTACCCCTCCGTGTCAACCTCGTCAAGTCACCCAATGTATTACATTGTGTTATGCATCGTCTCACTAAATTAAAAAAAAAAAAGACAAGACAATAAAACCACCAAAAATCAAACTAGCAAAAAAGTATAGAGCACAAGGGACAGGGAGGAAACAGTGGTCGAGAGAGCTAGCAAGTGAATGTGAGAAATAAAACTTGATTTGCTCACAAAGCACAAATAAATAACCAATGAACACTCAGCAGATCATCAACAGGCGCTCTGCAGTTTTCGGTCTCTTTTTCCTCCTTTTTATTCATTTGTTACATCGACTCAAACATCAGCTCAACTCAACTCAACTTTATTTATATAGCACTTTAAAAGAACAGCCACAGCCGAAGAACAAAGTGCTGTACAGGTATAAAACAAGAGCATAAGACAAAAACTATAAAATAGAATAAACATTAAAAAACGAACAATTAAAACAATAAAAGCAACAAAAGGTAAAATAAGTTAAAACAAATTAAACCATCCTAAGTAAAAACATAAAGCAGCTGATCATCTGACCTGAGGCACCGGGCGGACTTGTAAGGACGGAGAAGTTCAGAGAGGTAAGGGGAGGAGAGAGCATTAAGAGATTTAAAAACAAATAAAATAATCTTAAAATGAACCCTAAAGTGCACAGGCAGCCAGTGGAGGGAGGCCAGAATGGGAGTTATGTGCTCTCTCTTACGTGTTCCCGTTAAGAGACGAGCTGCCGCATTCTGGACCAACTGGAGACGTGNAGCTTATCTTTCTTCCACCTGCGTTCAGCTCTGCGGCACTCCTGCTTAACTGCTCGAGTCCTGTCATTAAACCAGGGCTCAGGTTTGGGTTTAGGCTGCACAGTTTTTAATGGAGCCACAGAGTCAAGGATGGTTCGACAGGAAGAGAAGAACCAAGAGCAGAGTTCCCCCGTGCTCGTGGTTGTTGACTCAGAGGAGACGCAGAGCTGGTTAAAAGCTGAAGAGAACTGGCCGGCAGTGAGAGAGTTAAAAGTCCGGCGGTGCTTGGCTGGCGCGCTGAGTTTAACTGCCGGACGGCATAAGGGAACTTCAAAAACAACAGGCAGGTGATCTGAAATCACATCATCACAGATCTCCAGGTTTGCTGCAGAAAGGCCATGAGTGAGAATAAGATCTAAGGTGTGTCCATGATCATGTGTGGGACCAGACACACACTGCACCAAGTTAAAAGAGTCAAGGATGCTTAGAAAGTCCTTCACCAGTGGCTTGTCAGGACAGCAGACGTGAATGTTAAAATCTCCAACCAGAAGGGCGCGATCATACTTCGGCATAATTTCTGCGAGAAGATCAGAGTCACACACACAGTAAATGCAGAGAACAAAAGGATGAATGTGCTCCTCTTGTATAAAAATTGTTTCAAAGGCCACCGTCGTTTTTTAATCAGTCTAATTTATCTAATCTACACAGTAGATCCACAATGTGGTTGACTGAGCAAAACCTAATGGAGAAAGAACCCCAGTAGCAGCATGATGATCTACACTGAAGTATTGACAAATTCCAAAAATAAATTGTTTATATGCTTCAAAAACTATTTTACCTATAAATGTAAAGTCCTGTTTTCACCTACACAGACAATAAAACATTCTGTAGCCAACTGGACTATAGATAGACAAAAGAACAGTATTTCTAAACAATTTAAGATTAGAACAGTATTTCTAAACAATTTAAGATTAGTCAATCAAATTTGTAAAAGTAATTGTCATTTAATAGCATAAATGTTTTACATAAGTTACTTATTTCCTAAAATATTTTCTCCATGGGTGATTTTGATGTACCGTGTGATCAGAGCTGTCTCTCCACAGATCAACAGTTTCTCGGAGCTGGCGGTGGCGTCCATGCAGAGTGTGTCACCCATGAGCTCTCACAGCTACGGCTTTGTCCTCATTTTCATCGCTGGCCTGGCTCTAGGAAGCTTCATCACCTGGAGACTGACCAGACGGCTCTGAGGCGTGCACACACATACAGTACATGGTCCAGACCTGGGTCACCACTGTGATAAGCAAATCATTCTAGGCGTTTACCAAATAGGTGGTATTTGACCTGACTATAAAATGTTTACCAGAGGGTTTGTTATTCCTAACAACATGTCTGACAGAGTGCCAGATATCCTGATCACATCCTGATCAACTGTTGCCATGAGATGGTCAAATTGTAAAATGTGCCTTAACCTCTCACACGTTCTCTTTTCTACTTTTCTACCCTCTCTAATGTTATTTATAAAAACTTGAAAGAGACAACATTGTGTCACATATTTTCATAGAAGATGTTCTGCATCATGCTAAACAGATACACAGCGGTACACGGGTGGTAACACTGTGGTCTTTGTGCTGGTACACATCTCCACACTGGGTGTGACCATCTTGATGTAGGTGTGTTCTAAATGTTCCGCCTACAGCATTCAGCTTTAGTGCATCACCACACAGGGTACATCCCAATTCCCTTATTTGATCGCTTCTTGGTCCTTTCATCATGAAGGATGTTCCAATTTCTTGAGGCTTGAGCGAGGAAATGCCAAACCAGCCTTCTCTCGAGGCAGACTCTTGATGGACCGCTACGACATGCAAAGGCCTGGGTGACCCTGCTGAGTCTGCAGAAGGCGTCACTAAACTAGTAATTGTAGCCTTGTTAGCTTGGCTACTGTATGAAGGAGCACAACACATAAATGTACGTGTACAAATGGTGAGACCGTACAATACAGGGAAAGACGTGACAAAGCTTGTTAGTCAACCTGCTGTCTCAAATTGTGTTCAGATGTGATCAGGGTTAACATAATATTCAGTAATCAATTCCTACTGGAATGTGTCCATTTTAACAGTTTTAACATTGAAATAAGAACTCTAGAAAAAAAATCAAGTCAATGAAGTTATCTGTGTTTTGCATGTCTTGTATTAAGATGGTTAGTGTTGCTTGTTTTAAATAGTACCTGACAATGTAGTTTAATGGTTTCCAGAGTTATGTTTTTATTAACATTGATATTCTCCTTTCTTTTTATTATTGTTCTACATGCTGATAAATGATGTAAATAATTTTGTAATTTCAGATATTATTATAGTCTGTTTTTAGGGTGACATCTGTCCAGGGACTACAGATGAAAAATAGCCTCCTGGCTAACTCTGCACTGTCCCTGTTAAATAAACCAATAAATAAAGAAGTGTAATAATAGTGCACAA
This sequence comes from Oplegnathus fasciatus, assembly GCA_003416845.1. Classification (NCBI taxonomy): domain Eukaryota; kingdom Metazoa; phylum Chordata; class Actinopteri; order Centrarchiformes; family Oplegnathidae; genus Oplegnathus; species Oplegnathus fasciatus. The sequence goes on along the minus strand of NTHP01000821.1, from coordinate 14,399 downwards.
GTTAGCAGATTAGCTCGGCAACCCCCATTAGTCACGTGATAAGGGTAGCCGAGCCTTGCAGGTCATGTCAAGTTCTTTATTCTCATATGCACAACGATTACAATGAAGCAGTCATTGGCAATGAAATTCTTAATTCTCAGGCTCCCTCAACAATCCTCAAACAACACCTATATAAAGAAGATCATGCAAGTAAAAAACAAAGAGAGAAGACATAAAAGTTAAAGTACAGGAATATAATATATATAAATAAAATGTATATATATACAGTATACAGTATATACATTGGGGTGATGTATGAAGGTATAAATTGTAGTAATGAATATATACATAAATGGAGATGTAAACAGGTAGTAACCAGTAAGTAATAGTAGTTTGAGGTAAAGTGACATCTGCATCAATAAGGTGCAAGTAAAGTGACAGTAATGAGCTTGAGAATTCAAAAGTCATATGGCCTGCCGGATGAAGCTGTCCCTGAGCCTGGTGGTGCAGGACAGACAAAACAGTTTGTGGCTGGTGTGGTTGGGGTCTGCTGACTCTCTCCACTGTAGTTCCATTGTTGGAGAGGGGTACGTGTTCTTCTTTCTGTAGCCCACATACTAGGTCATAGCGGTCCACCGAGAGTCTCCCATTCTCAGAAGTCTTCTGTGAAACTGACACACCCTTTTATTGGAAATCTAGATTCATTGAGACTGAGACCGACCTGCCGGAAGGACAATGGTAACAGGTGTAAGTCCTGAAGTCATCAAAGAATAGGCAACAAACTGAAAGTTAAGGTGAAAAGATGAGTTTTAAGTTGAGATTTAAAGGCCTCAACAGAGTCAGACTCTCTGGTGTCACCACAACAAAGTTTTATACCAAGGCAAATAACAGAACCCACTCAGGTGTCATATCACATAAACATGGCACAAAAAGTAAGGAAATTTGTGTTTGGTAGATTATTTCTTTGTTGTAACAATGCTTCTTGGCAATAAATCTTATACTGTTGGAAAGCCTGTTTATTTCCCTTTTAAATGGTTTCACATTTGTAAGGAACATGCATTTGTGGGATGAGCAGCAGAGATGAGTATGTGGGTTGCACCCATGAAAAATTTGCTAAATCTTCTCTGCCAATGCCAAACAGCTTATTCTGCTATTGACTCTTGTTTGGTGTC
>NTHP01000820.1:159551-170688 GCA_003416845.1 Oplegnathus fasciatus | reverse complement strand
CAAAAGATGAATATGAAACAAGAGATCAACATTTCAGCTTTTATTTCCAGGTATTTACATCTGGATCTGATACACAACTTAGAAGATAGCATTATTTGTAACGGAACACCAAATTTTTAGGTGAGCAAAAGTATTGGAACAGATAGACTTAAAATAGATTAAAGTGAATAAGACTTAATATTTAGTTGCAAATCCTTTGCTTGCAATAACTGCATCAAGCCTGTGACCCACTGACATCACCAAACTTTTGCATTCTTCTTTTGTGATGCTTTTCCAGGCTTTCACCGCAGCCTCTTTCAGTTGTTGTTTGTTTTGGGGGGTTACTCCCTTCAGTCTCCTCTTTAGCAGGTAAAATGCATGCTCTATAGGGTTTAAGTCTGGAGATTGACTTGGCCAGTCTAAAACCTTCCACTTCTTGCCCCTGATGAACTCCTTTGTTGTTTTGGCAGTGTGTTTTGGGTCATTATCTTGCTGCACGATGAAGGATCTCCCAATCAGTTTGGTTGCATCTTTCTTTAAATTGGCAGACAAAATGTTTCTGTAGACTTCTGAGTTCATTTTGCTGCTGCCATCATGTGTTACATCATCAATGAAGATTAATGAGCCCGTCCCAGAAGAAGCCATGCAAGCCCAAGCCATGACATTACCTCCACTGTGTTTCACAGATGAGCTTGTATGTTTGGGATCATGAGCAGATCCTTTCTTTCTCCAAACTTTAGCCTTTCCATCACTTTGGTAAAGGTTCATCTTTGTCTCATCAGTCCATAAAACTTTGTCCCAGAATTTTTGAGGCTCGTCTCTGTACTTTTTGGCAAATTCCAGCCTGGCCTTCCTATTCTTCTTGCTAATGAGTGGTTTGCATCTTCTGGTGTAGCCTCTGTACTTTTGTTCATGAAGTCTTCTGCGAACAGTAGATTGTGATACCTTCACTCCTGCCCTCTGGAGGTTGTTGCTGATGTCGCTAACAGTTGTTTTAGGGTCTTTCTTTACAGCTCTCGCAATGTTTCTGTCGTCAACTGCTGCTGTTTTCCTTGGTCTACCTGTTATTGTTTGAATAATCAATGTAATAGGACACACCAGGGCAACAAAACACACTTGTTAGTCACATGTTCCAATACTTTTGCTCACATGAAAAATGGGTGGGTTCAAACAAAAGGAATTGGCCTCACTGTTCCAATACTTTTGGAGGGGAGTGTATGTATATATATATATATTTTAACTGCATCCTCCACTTCACATTTCTCTTCATAAACCTATTCCAAGGTCACAGAATCACAGCACAACATAACAAAACCCAGTTCCAGAAATTAAAATTTCCAGTCCATGTGTATTATTCTTCATACAGAAATGAAAAGAAAAATACATCTTTCTCCAAATGTCTTTGGTCTGCTGCTTACCCTGACACAAAGAAGACAGGAAGGCATTTACATCATACCTAAATGATTTTGCCCACTTATGTGTGGTTTTACCAGTTACTAACCGGTAAAGAACAGGGAAATGATGAGACCGGCAACAGATAATGTGCTTCTTTCTCTCGCTTGTGAATTGAAAATGGTGGTGATGAAAATGGATGTAAAATGAAAAATGGAGTGATAAATTATCAAGTGATTTGATTAATTTAAAGCCGATTTGATTAAAACAGTCATGATATGATGAAAACAGAGACATGTTTCATCCTTTTCCTCCTCTTACATTCATCATTCATCATTCACAGCACAAAATTGCCATTTATCATTTAAGAAAAGTGGCCTCAAGGGTGGAAGTAACAAAAAATAATTGATAAAAATGGAAGTGATGAAAATGCTCACGCCCACTGACTAACTGATCCAGTTTTTGGCTCTCAACTTGAAGGCTTGGCCTGCTTGTGAGCTTAGAGTCGAGTGGTTCGCTGAGTGGGTGTGTTCTGGTTTTTTTTTTTATAGGACGGAAGTAACAAAAATTGCTACAAATTTGCAACCCCATGAACTCATTATGTTCTGACAGTTTGTAATGCAGCCTGTCGTTGTCAGTGTAGGTTCAAATGATACTTGCGCAGGGTGCGATTTGTAAAAAAATCAGAGGGGGGTATTTTTTTTAAACGTTTTTATTCATGAAAATAAATCATGAACCTATTTAGACTGTGAAGCCTGTTGGGCTACTTCTTGCAGCTATTCAAGTAACATTTATAGAATAATTATGAACTTTAATAAAACAATTTCAGAACTTGAACTTAACCACTGCATATTCAGGAATATATTAATCCGTTTTTAAAAATTGAATTATATATATATATATATAAATATATTTTCACTCTCATGCCTTGTCCTTTCCTCATGCAGACACATGTGATCATACACAACAAAACCAAACGTTAAATACTACAGATCATGCATGGATCCAGTGGAACCAGGATCATCACGTAGCCTAGACGCGGCATCATCTCTGTTGTCACACAAGCGCGAGCGCTGCCAGTGAAAGTCCATTTCTGATTTTATTGTTGTTTGCACTATAGACTGTTCTCACGTTACAGCGCTTTACTTAGATATATTTTAAAAATATTTTTATTTTAGTTATTTTATATGGTCTATTGGTGAAGTAAGATTAATCACTATGGGGGGGGGGATAAATGTTGTCCCCACCGGAGATAAAAATAATTCAGCAGAGGCAGGGATATTTAAACCAGAGGGGGGGGATCCCCCCCTTTCCTCCTTGTGCCCTATGGCAAGAGGAAAAGATCTAAGTGACTTTGAAAGAGGGGTCATCGTTGGGGCACAGATGGCAGGAGCTTCACTCACAAAGACTGCTCAACTGGCTCGTGTTTCAATACAATTGAAGCTGTCCAGCAGAGTTTCAGGAGCAGGATCACACCTCAACCATGCTACTTCCCGCAATCCTATGAATATTCACCTAACCCTCTCCTCCCTTTTCACTCTAGCATCCTACGCCCCTTCCCCCCCACCCTGTTTCTGTCTCCCTGTTTCTTCCTCTCCTCTTTCCTCTCCGNCCTCATGCAGACACATGTGATCATACACAACAAAACCAAACGTTAAATACTACAGATCATGCATGGATCCAGTGGAACCAGGATCATCACGTAGCCTAGACGCGGCATCATCTCTGTTGTCACACAAGCGCGAGCGCTGCCAGTGAAAGTCCATTTCTGATTTTATTGTTGTTTGCACTATAGACTGTTCTCACGTTACAGCGCTTTACTTCCCGCAATCCTATGAATATTCACCTAACCCTCTCCTCTCTTTTCACTCTAGCATCCTACGCCCCTTCCCCCCCACCCTGTTTCTGTCTCCCTGTTTCTTCCTCTCCTCTTTCCTCTCCGTAGGGCCCTGAGGGGGTTCGTCGCACCCGGGTGCTACGGCGGATTCCCACTGAAGCTTCCCCAAAATGCAGCCGCACCAGCCAAGCGGAAGTACAAGAGAGCTCCCAGCTTTGCACATTATTCTTTCCTGTAATAAATCACTTAAACGCATATCGCTGACGGTGTGGTCCTTGCTAGTGAAACAGTGACTAAAGTGACATGTGCTTTTAGATCTATGGGAAAGACATCAGTAAACAGGGTCGGAAATTGTGGTTGACAGCGCACATTTGATGGCCGTGATGCTCATGCTTTAGTGTGATATGTAAGAAAAAACAGATGAGCAACTCTTCCCCAGGTGACCCCTTAGAGGGAAGGTTAACTGCAAATCAATACAAAGTTGTTCTGAGTGATCACCTTTATCCTATGACGACACATTTCTATCGTGATGGGAGTGGTCTCTTCCAGGATGATAATGCCCCCATCCATAGGGCACAAAGGGGTCACTGAATGGTTTGATGAGTATGAAAATGATGTGAATCATATGCTATGGCCTTCGCAGTCACCAGATCGCAACCCAATTGAACACCTATGGGAGATTTTGGACCGATGTGTCAGACAGTGCTCTCCACCACCATCATCAAAACACCAAATGAGGGAATATCTTTTGGAAGAATGGTGTTCATCCCTCCAGTAGAGTTCAGAGACTTGTAGAATCAATGCCAAGGCGCACTGAAGCTGTTCTGGCGGCACGTGGTGGTCCAACACCTGACTAAGACACTTTATGTTGGTTTTTCCTTTAATTTGTCACCCATCTGTATGTGACACTGAAGAATTCTTTGAAGGTGTAGTCACCTTTATTCTAATCCAGTACACTTTTTGTCAAATTCAGCAAATATCTCCTCACGGTCCGCTAGCTGTTCGTTCTGTGTGTGCGCTGAAAAAAAGTCTGATGTTCATACACAGCCCTGACTCTGTAAATGGGAAAAAAACAAAGTGGATCAGAACAAGCCACCAACCCATTCTCATTCCCAGGTCGTCAAATACCGACGCTTTGTCACAACCTGTGCTTGTGCACAGGACAACACTAATGCTGTGCGTTACTCGCGCAAGTTTGGAGCACTGAAGGGAGGGGTGTATTTGTTTGGCTGTTGAGTTCAAATATCAACAAGCTTTCTCCAGGATTGCAGACTACACTTTTAAATCAAGCAAGTTTTATGGAGAAGGTCCCGGGTTCTCTATGTGGCAATGCCTTTTTGGTAATTTGATTAATTACAAATTTCTTTGGAAATATGTTCCACTAAAGATTTTTAAATTGAAATGATAATTGCCTAAGGTTCCTCCTGCATGTTTACGCAATCTTGATGCCCTTATAGAGGAGCCAAGTGTTAAAATCTATATATAATACCTTTAATACCTTTTATATTTCAGTTTCTATTATGCGTACATGATGCATATCTTTAAAGGACCAGTGTAGTCTAGTTTAGTCTAAATGCACCGCACATTCTCAAATCCAGGAAAGGTTTGGGACTTCTACATTTAAACATCAGAAGTTTGCTCCAGCATCAGAAATTAGATCATGTTAAGATATTAGTCTCCCAGGCAGATCCAGATGTCTTGGTTCTTACTGAATCATGGTTAAAGAAGAGTGTTAATGACTCTGATGTGGCAATAAATGATTACACTTTATTTAGAATCGACAGAAGTGGGAGGGGAGGGGGTGTGGCTGTATATATAAAATCCTGTTTTTCTGTCTTCTTATTACATGCTGTTTCTGTGCCGAATAGTTTCAAGTTCATCGCTCTTGAAGTAGTTTTGGTGTCTAATGATGTACTGTTATAATTGGTATATACACACGCTGTCAACAGAGAACTCCTCGCCAGGGTAACCCACGTGACAGAACCTCTACAACTTATTCTGTCCGGCAATCACTGTGAGTCAAACAAACAAACAAACAGCAAACAGCAAACAGCACGCTCCACAGCATGCTCTCTCACTGCCCCCGCACAGACAAACAGCAAACAGCAAACAGCATGCTCCACAGCATGCTCTCTCACTGCCCCCGCACAGACCATACGACTGCACCATTGACCTGCTTCCTGGGGCCCCCCCGCCTTCCAGTCGGCTCTACAACCTGTCTCTTCCAGAACACGAAGCCATGGAGACCTACATATCGTATCTACGTATCATAAGACCCTCCTCCTCTCCTGTTGGTGCTGTTTTTTTCTTTGTGGCTAAGAAGGACTGCGCTTTGTGTCCATGCATTGACTTCCGTGGTTTAAATAATATCAGTCAAGAACAAGTACCCCTTACCATTAATCAATGCTGCTTTTGACCCTCTGCAGGGAGCCACCAGCTTCTCTAAGCTGGACCTCGGGAACGCGTACCACCTGGTCCACATACGGGAGGGGGACGAATGGAAGACGGCCTTCAATACCCCCCTCAGCCACTTCGAATACCTCGTCATATCCTTTGGACTGACCGATGCCCCCACCATTTTCCAAGCCCTTGTCAATGATGTTCTCCATGACTTTCTGAACTGGTCAGTCTTTGTCTATCTCGATGACAATCTCATCTTCTCTCCATGTCAGGCAAGTGTTGCAGAGACTCCTCTAGAACAAACTGTTTGTGAAACCCGAAATATGTGAATTTCATGTGGACTCAGTTTCCTAGGCTATGTCATCAAGAGCAGGCAGGTGAAGACGGAGCCTCAAAAGATTCATGCAGTGGCAGAGTGGCCCATCCCCACAACCAGGAAGCAACTACAACAGTTCCCGGGGTTTGCCAACTTCTTCCGGAGGTTCAGCTGAGGCTACAGCCAGGTGGCTGCACCCTTAACCCGTCTCACCTCCATGGCAAGCCCCTTCTCCTGGACCCCTGAGGCAGATGCAGCCTTTGCTGAACTCAAGAAGCGGTTCACCTCTGACCCAGTCCTGGTCCAGCCTGATTCCTCTCAACAATTCATCGTGGAGGTCGACGCGTCTGACACAGGGGTATTGCGGTCCTCTCTCAACGCTCAGCGACTGATCAGAAGCTCCACCCATGTGCCTTCTTCTCCCGCCGCTTGTCCCCGCTGAGCAAAATTACGACATTCGCAACCGCGAGCTGCTCACAGTGAAGCTCGCGCTGGATGAATGGAGGCACTGGCTGGACTGCGTCCATAAGAACCTGGCCTATATCCAGACGGCTAAAAGATTGAACTCTCGTCAAGCACGCTGGGCCCTCTTCTTCGGGAGATTCAACTTTTACCTTACCTACTGTCACGGATCCAGGAACCGGAAGCCGGACGCTCTCTCCCGGCAGTTTCCCCCCAGTCCAAGCTTGGCCCGTTCCAATACCATCCTCCCTTCCTCGTGTATTGTGGCTGCCGTTACCTGGGAGATTGAGTCCATTGTCAGAGAGGCACAACAAAACCATCCAGAACCAGGTAACAGTCCTAACAACTGTTTGTTTGTCCCTGAGCCAGTTCAGTCCCAGGTGCTCCGGTGGGCTCACAACTCCCGGTTCACCTGCCACCCTGGTATCCACCGGACCCTGCAGCTGGTGAAGCAGCATTTCTGGTGGCCTTCCATGACTGCTGACACCCGGGCCTTTGTGCTGGCCTGCACAGTGTGTGCTCGTGGAAAGTCCTCCCACCAACCTACCACTGGAGTACTCCGCCCCTTACCAGTCCCCAGTCGACCTTAGAGCCACATTGGCATGGACTTTGTTACCGGACTCCCACCATCTCAAGGTAACGTAGTTGACAGATTTTCTAAAGCTGTGCATTGCGTGCCCCTTTCCAAGCTCCCATTTGCCTCAGAAACTGCCAGCCTCCTGGTTACCCATATTGTCTGGCTACACGGTATCCCCTCTGACATTGTTTCCAACCAAGGACCTCAATTCATCTCCCAGGTTTGGAAAGCTTTCTGTCGGGCTTTGGGAGCAACTGTCAGTCTGTCCTCTGGTTATCACCCCCAGACCAACGAACTAATGGAGCGGGCCAACCAAGACCTGGAGGCAGCGCTTCGCTATGTGGCGGCTCGCAACCCCTCCTCCTGAAGCAGTCACCTCGGCTGGATTGAATATGCACACAACCCCTTATCCAGTGCTGCCACAGGTATGTCTCCTTTCAAGTGTTCCCTGGGTTACCAACCACCTCTGTTTCCCACTCAGGAGGACGAGATTGCTGTACCCTCAGTTCAGGCCCATCTCAACAGCCCGAAATCAACGCATCGCAGACCGTCTCCGGACCCCCGCTCCCAACTACCAACCCGGTAAAGAGGTTTGGCTCTCGTCTAAAAATATTCCTTTACAAACAACATCCAACATCTCCACGTTTTATTGCTCCATTCAATATCGATAGCATTATCAACCCATCTGCAGTAAAACTGAAGTTACCTGCATCCATGAAAGTTCATCCTACCTTCCATCTGTCACAAATCAAACCAGTCGCTACCAGTGCTTTGTGCTCGCCAGCCATTCTCCCTCCTCCTGCCGGGGTCATCTGTGTCTGTGTCTGTCGGTGTGTGTGTGTGTGTGTGTGTGAAACATAGGCGTGGCTCACCTCTCCTGGCTCTGCCTCTGCAATCAGCAATCATTCCACTCACCTGTTCAGCCTGCACTCCTGCTCCTCATCAACTCATCAACGTGACAGTATATCTACTCCGGCTCTGCATCCATTCATCGCCAGATCGTTGTTTCTTACTCAGTGGTACACACTCGCTCTTGACCCCTCTACCTTTTCTCATGCTCAGAGTAATTCCTCGTGCTTGCGATGCCCTTGTACTTGTTTCCTTGTGCCTCCAGGATCACTCCTCATTCATTCCTCTGCCTGCCTGCCAGCCTGCCTGCCTGCCTTCCATTCATCCCTCGTCTCTCTCCCAGTCATCCCATGGCCTTGCTCACACCCTGGCTTCGCTTCCCAGGCTCAGCCCCCCATCATTGCTTTCTGCCTCGACCATGCCATTCCTCCTCATTCCCCCCACCATAGTCATTATCATTACAATAAATCTTCATTCTCATCATCATTCCCATGTCTGAGTTTGCATTTGGGTTCCCCCACCCTGATCGTAACACATCAAGACCTTCCTCTCAGTCATTAACAAGCATGCACCCCTTAAAAAGCACAAAGTAAAAAATGGATCAAACCCCTGGTTTACCAATGACCTATCTGTCTTGTTTATTGAAAGAACCAAAGCTTGGTCCCTTGCTAGACACACTGGAAAAAATCCCATTGGACTGCTTTCAGACAGATCAAAAACAGATGCACATCCATGGTGAGGAAAGCCATATCAGAGTAGTTCCTGGATTTAGTCTCTAGCTCATATTCAAACCCTGCAAATTTTTGGAAGGCTGTAAATTCTAATAAAAATAACAACATTAACTCAATTCCCACTCAGATCAAGGTCAATGGCTGCTTCTTGACTGACCATAAAGATATTAGTCTAGCTTTTAATAAAGGCTTTGTAACAGTCGGTCACCTTTTTGAGAATGGCGGCTTGAATCCCTCTCTGACTGATGACGATGTGTTTTCTGTTTCTCGCAGCCTTCTGTTTACCCTAGATCCTGTCTCTTCCGGTGTAGTTAAAGATGCTCTCCTTGCCATCAATCCCAGGAAGTGTACTGGAGAGGACAATTTGGATCCCTCTTTTCTTTGGCTCTCACCCCAAATTATCTCAGAGCAAATAAGTCATATTTTCAATCTTTCTGTTTCCTCTGGTATAGCTCCCAGAGTTTGAAAATGGCTCAGGTTATACCCCTACACAAGGGTGGTGGCAAAAGTAATCTGAACAACTGTAGACCAATATCCAAACTGCCGTGCCTGGCAAAGGTCTTGGAATCTCTGGTAAATGGTCAATTAAAGTTATATCTGTCCAGAGCTTCTGTTTTGAGCACATTTCAGTCTGGTTTTAGAACAGGGCACAGTACTGTAACTGCTGTTACTTTGGTTGTAAATTACATTGTGTCAACTTTAGATAAAAAAAAAGCACTGTGCCGCACTTTGTTGATCTATCCAAAGCATTTGATGTAGACCACTGCCTGCTCTTACAGAGGCTACATATGCTTGTAATTGGTTCAGGAACTGCCTATCAGAGAGACAACAATCTGTTAAATTGGGAAGCCACCACTTTGAGTTTTTATCAGTGACAAAAGGTGTTCCACAGGGTTCAGTTTTAGGTCACTATTTATATCAACATTTATATATTTTATTTTATTTATATATTATTTTATCTCTGGCAAACTGTCATGCCCATCTGTACGCGAATGACACAGTGCTGTATCATGTTGCTGACTCTGTACATCTAGCAGCCGAAAATTTACAGCACTCCTTTCACATTCTGCAAGAGGCTCTTAAAGATCTAAGACTTGTGCTAAACTCTGATAAAACAAAGTTCATGCTATTTTACAGAGCCAGAGCTATAGACTACTCAGATCTTAATATCTCTACTACAAACAGACTTACGATTTAGAGAGTCACAGAATATAAATATCTCGGCATCTGGATTGATGAAAAACATACATTCAAACCTCACTTAAATAAACTTGTGTGCCGACTCAGGCAAAAGATTGACTATTTCCACAGAAATAAAACCATCTTTCCCACGTTTTGCAGGAAAAGGGTTGTTGAGGCAGTTTTCATGTCAGTCTTGGACTAAGGTGATGTGATCTATAGGCACGCATCCTCCTCAACTCTTAAACTTCTACACTCAGTCTATCACTCTGCCTTGAGATTTATCACCGGTGATGTCTATGGTACACATCATTGTATTTTATATGAAAGGGTTGGGTGGTCCTCTCTCCAAGAGAGCCGTGATATTCACTGGTATCTTTCTATCTATAAAGCCCTTACTGGAAAACTAGTTTATTACTTTATTACTTCATTATTTCAGATTTGCTCCGTCACTTAGATGGGCTTTACCAGACACACTCTACTGACTGACTCCTGCTTCATGTTCCACGAGTTAGGTCTGAACTTTGAAAAACTGCTTTTAATTTTAGTGCACCTGACTCCTGGAACAAAATAGTTTCAGGTGATAATACACTAATGAAAACACAATTATGAATATTATATTTCATTTCTGCCAATAGATCCGACACACTGGTCCTTTAAAGTAAACACTCTCATCAGTGTGGTTCTCAGGCTTAGCAAGCAGCGAAAAAGCTCTGAAAACCGACTGCACGAAATTCAATGTGTTGACAGCATAATAAGCCCAATTGATTTAAAATGTTAATGTTAAGGTATGTTAAGGTAATGTTAAAGTAGTTCACTTTAATTTGAAATATGGTGAGAGCATAACTCCACCACATCCAAGTACGTATTTATCTTTTAGGCCCACTTTTGTGCAGGTTATTTAAAGATTATCTCATTAACTTTCTTCGTGTCCTTCTTGCAGCTGCATCACCAGTAGCAGATGGAGAAGCAGCAACAACAGCAGACTTCAGAGCAGGTGGAGACCAGCGAGGAGATTCAGCAAGGCATCAGCATGGACGCCATGAAAGTCCTTCACATCACGAGGAAGAAGACCATCCAGACTGTCCAGAAAAAATCCACCACCACCACCACAACCTCGTTCAAATCCATGGAGAAGAAGTCCAGCACCTCCTCCTCATCGGCTGCCCTCCAGCACAGTCAGGACGTCCATGTCAAGTAAAGCTGCTGCGATAGAAGATGTGTAGATCCGAGGAGTTTTTATAGATGATAGTGTTTAGAGAACATTAAAGACAGCCACTTTCAGGAAGTGTGGTTAACTTTTACTGAATGGATGACTTTACAGGTGGTGTTTGTCTGTTTTGACTCTGTAGTTGCATGAGATGCCACACCAATGTCAAACAGGGCTACTGTAGGTGCAACGATGAACTGTACAA
>NTHP01000820.1:138820-159210 GCA_003416845.1 Oplegnathus fasciatus | reverse complement strand
GTAGTTAAAATGATTATAAAGAGAAATAAGCATGTTGAATCAGGACAGGACTTGTCAAGTTAGTTAAAATGATCGTCAACATATGTGGTGAGAAAAAAGGAATTCAGAAAGAAACTTTATTTTCAGATTGAATGCAAGGTATTTATGACATTTTATCAAAACTTCTGAATGGGTTAAATTGCCCCTATAGGACCATGTTCAACAACAGCAAAAACATCAAAACTGAATTCATGTTGTTACAGGACAAAGGTGATACTGTCTGACATATCAAATGGAAAGTTTGCTTTTGTATGTTGAGTGTGTTTAGAAGATATGCTGCAGCATAGATTGCTATATGGTCAGTACTGCAGAGGATCATTTGTTTTTTTTTAATCTTTCAAATGAACAAGGCGCAGATAAAACCTTGTTGCAGGCATGCAAAAACATGCAGTTTTCTTACAGGGTCTGTTCATCCAGTGCACTTTGAGCTAGGTTCAGTGAAAAAGACGTATACTGAATTGATGTGCGACAAAATGTCTGGCAGGTTCAGCTTCCCTTTTAACTCAAAGTTGGGCTGGGAGTAAATGCTCGGTTTTATCGCTGGTGAAATGAACTCAAGGCAAATTAAGCAGTAGTCTGTTTTTCTTCCCAAAATAAAACAAATATTTTCAGTAGTTCAGTTGACAAATGCTCAGTTGATCTTGCTTTTGATCCAATTGAGGAATGTGTGGACGTTGGTGTAGACACCAGGCTTGTTCCTCTGACCACAGCCTTGGCCCCAGCTCACCACACCGCTGACATAGTGTGTGCCATTTTGCTCACACATTAAGGGTCCTCCTGAGTCACCCTGTAGAGTTAGAAAGAGCAGGTTAAGAATATAATATTTTCAGTAAAGGGCCATTGAGGAAATGATTAATGCATCTTACACATGTGATACAAGACTGATGCCAAAAAAGGTATTTAAAACATGTACTCTTAATTCTTCACCTTTATCTTCCTTTAATACAAATTGTTGCATTTAATACCAATAGCCTTGAAAGCAGCTATGGGAATGTATTAACAGCCCTTGCATGAGCACCTTGAATGCTGATTCCTCACATTCATAAACATACATACCGCGCAGGAGTCGATGCCCCCCTGCAAAATCCCTGCACAGAGCATGCTGCTGTCCAGAAGGTTTCTATAGATGTGAGGAGCTTTGCATTGCTCTTCAGAGATCAGGAGAACACGAGCATTCAACAGCTGGCTGCTGACACTCTCTGAAAAGTGAAGGCCAAAGTGAATTTGAGTGAGAGTGAGAAACAAACTGTAAGAACTAAATGGGCTTATTTCATGGAAGACATTTTAACATGTCACAGTAAAAAGCACAGCTGTAAATAATGATGGCTGAATTCCATTTAGCTGCTTCAGATTCAGGGTCCTGGTATTGTGCATGCTGGTTCACTGGCACGCTGTCATGGCTTACTGGGACATTTGAATATAACAGAGCCATCGTTAATGTTATTAGTTAACACCTGTGCTTTTCCTAATATGACAAGTCAAAATGATCTGTTGGCTAAGAAATAGGCACAAATAAGAGCTTTATAAACAATATAAATGTAAGTTTTTCTCCAGAAATTTGTGACATTTGTGAAAACACAAAAAAGACAACCTTAAAGGGCCACTCATCATCATCATGAAGAGTACTCATCAACCTGCAAAAAACAGCTGTATAATGTCTTCTGTAGCTCTGAAGGGAGCTTTCTCGTGTTGTCATCAGGGTTATCTCAGTTTCAGCTTGGGGACTTTAAATTTATAACAAAAAGTCTGTGTTGAAAACTGGAGGTGTGGAGTTTGAAAGATGTGGGCGTTTACCAGGCATGGAGGGTCTAATGAAAGATGTTATCCAGTTGCATTATGGGAAATGTAGGATCCAGTATTTAACCCAAACTAGAGACTAAAAGTTGGGATATCTCTGCCTCTGCTCTGCTGCATCAATTTTGACCATTCTGTCTCTTGCAAGTCCCCCAACTTTATGGAAATGCAACACTAAATTATTATATGACCACACTAATCTGTTTACATGACATGAAAAGACTTCTGATAAATAGTTAATTACGGGTTTCAGTTTTTCCAAATCCAGAGATCACACACTCCTTTCCAGCTGGGAAGGTCTGGTCTGGTAGACAGGCTGTCCTCACAAAGCGGGTTTCCTTGGCACAGTAAGGGCTGTCCGTCACATTGAGTTTAAGCAGAGCTACACAGGAAATGTGCACATACAGCAAGTGTCAATCATTCGATTTATAAACTAATCAAGTCATTTTTCGATAAATAGGTCTCGGAGCATGAAAACTATATTCCTAATGCATTTTCGGGAAAAATAATGACAACATAGTAACATTCTGGGTGAAGGAGTGGTTTGAAGTAATTTAAAGTTTAGCTACACACTGTGCATTGTTTACAGTATACTGTACATATGATGTGTCACATCAGCTAATGTTTGATAGAGGCCTGAAAAGACGCTTCACACTAGCTGACACAAATGATTAGACTTCTAGATATGCATATTACTTACATTCTTACCTATGGTCTATGTGGGTTAAAAATCATATCATATTTGATCAATGTGACAAACCAATGTCATTGTAAAGAGCATCAGAAGTGTCTCTGTAGTTCTCATGAACAATCGTTTGTATTACTGGGATGGTCTGGTCCATCTCCTCCTGTTTGTGTATGTTCACTCCTCCCAACACCACCTGGTATTCCTGAGTAGCTTCACTGAAAAAAAAATGAAAATAAAAACATCGGGGTGTAGCAGAAAAATGACTAAACTGGAAATGGCATACAAACAAAATACAAAACCTACATGCAGTGGGCAGCAGTGAGGACCCAGCAGGATGAGATGAGGATCCCACCACACCAGTGATAAAACTGAGAGGATGAGCCTCTGGGTCTGTTCTGCAGAGACACTTGCCAGGGGTGGGCGCCAGGGAAAGACTTTCTACCTCCATAAATCCTGCTTGTGGGAATGTGCTGGGATATGCCACACTGGGAGAACTGAGCAGAGCCTGGCACCGGTTGGACTATTGTAGGTGGAGTGGCTGAGGAACATCATAAAGGAATGAGCACAGTGTGGGCATACAATACATATATACTGTGTGAGTGTGTGTGTATTTGTGTGTGTGTCTGTGTGTGTGTTTGTGTGTATCACCTTCAGAGCACTTCTTGACTCTGCAGTAGTCCCAGTCCAGCCGGCCTTGCTTTTTAAAATAACACCAAGGCTTGTCATCCCCATCTGGGTTCCTACAATGTAGAATAAATAATAAGACTTGTTAAAACTTTTCAAGTTATGAGGTTAATTTAATTTGTTTAGATCCTTTTACAGACAGCCAAATTTGAAAAGTACCTGAGAGGGGAAGTGAACAGTGTTATATATCACAACTAAGTAATTTGTTATCAATAAGGTTGTCCTGCCTACACATCCCGATTTGGCAACAGAAATTGGTTTTTGACTTTTTTAAAATTCAAATTTTCTGACTTTGGTGCCCCCCAGTGGTAAGATCCCCCTTAGGAAATCCACCTTGGGTACACTGAAATGAATAGGCTGAAAACAACTCATATATATAAGATCTAAATGACAGATAATGAAGATATGATATGACTATACCTGCAATGGTTGTTGCGTTCCAGTCCAGTAAAGTCTGAGTACATGATGAAAGGATCCTCTCCATTTGCCAGAATGAAATAGGAGTTCCAGTCCAGACACTCCTGCCCTTCTTCTGTCATACTGACAACACCCCTGTATGTCTCTCCATTTCCCACATAACAGTCACTGGGAGCTGTACAAGAAGATTGATTGTAAGAAGATTTAAAGTGAGCTCAAAATCTCAAAAATAAATACACAGGATGAATATTTTATCATCCAAAGGCACAAATACAGTCTGACAAACACAGAAAGCCTAAAAACTAAGCTGTGCTTTTCACTGAAAATTACAATGTGTTACAGAAAATATGGACTGCTGAGGACAAAGTTGTTTCAATATCTGTTTCTTTTCTCTGTGAAATAGCACTTTTTGTATTCTTTTAAAGTAAACAACACCAACTTAAGCAGCAGGAATGACAATCTGTCAGTGAGAGTGATGTCTGACTCTGTCTTAAAATATTTACCAACTTCACAGAACTTCCCAGTATATCCATCACAACAAGCACAGCCCATGTGGTGGTTCAGAGTGAAGCAAGTGCCTCCATTCTGGCAAGGATTGGGTTCACAGGGCGACGTTGGCACTGATACAGACGAGACAAAAACAATTTAAGAGTACACAAAAGCAGGGGTGCAACAAGGGATTCTGGGGCCTTAAAGAATATTGGCCACCCCAGTTTTATTTTTTTATCTTTCGGGGCCCCATTTTGCAGAAACGTCTTCTCTTCTACTGGAATTTTTGCTGGCCCTCTCCAGGCCGTGGGCATAATGTATAGAGACACCTCATTAAAAAAGTCCCTGCGCATAAGTGTGCGCAATGCTTGATATTAATCAGTCAAAGTGGTGGAATCCAATAGGGCCTGATAGGCTCATGTTAGGCTAAAAAATGCTGTTGTGCACATTAGAGTCTCTAGTTTGGAAAGGTTTCCTGCTTGACCAAAACAGGCACTAAATGTAATGTCATGCTCAAGTCTTCTTTTGGGTTTGGGTACTCACATGACTTGCAGTCGGGGCCTTGGAAGGGAGGTCTGCACTTGCACTCATAGAATGGATGTTTGTCCAGGTTGACGACACAGTCACCACGACCACATTTGATGTTCTCGCAAACATTTCTCACTAAATATTCAAAACAAGTCATCAAAATTAAAAAGTTAGTCACCAAAAGTAGGTTAACTCAAACTGAACACGTGTGAGCCTTGTGCAGAAACATTAAGATTTTGCAAGAAGCTTTAATGAAAAACATAAAAACAGATTGATGCATCCAAAACAACCAAAATAGTAAATACGAATTCAAACCAATGAGAAATTGCAGTTGCAGCACCATGGTTTCATCTATTATATTTGTCTTATTTGCTTAATTTCAACTTTAAACTCCTGGAACAAAACTCCCACTTTGTATCCATTCAGTTAATTAAAATCGGCAGTCTTGTTTGCAATTGTTTTGAGTGTCTTTGTTTTTTAGGTATCAGGTATCAAACTAAGATTGGGCTATGATTTGTTCGAGCTTTTCTGTTAGTTGTAGCACACTTAAGATGAACAAGTAAGACTTATTTATCCTGAGGTGGTACTCCTAAGGTAATAAAATGCAACATACTGTAAGCACATGGTGACAGTATTATGCAAGAAACACTGCATAGAATTTGGGAAATGAATGTTAACTGGGCAATAGGCATGAACATGGGTAACCCTTCAATCGATATAGGCAGAAGATATTTTATATGGGAGAAATGGTTGGCAAAAGGAATACATGGTATCAGTGAAAGATAGAGATCATTTATGTTAGGAACTGAAAGAACTATTTCATCTATATTTATCTATATAATCAAATATGGATCGAGACTTCTTAAATTCCCCTAATACTGCATTCTGCACACAGTTTTTTTTTAACTACAGTTAAAGTTCTCAGCACTGAAGATGCATTTCCCAAAACAGCTCATACGGGCAGGAAAACACTATAGTTAACCTACAAAAGGCTGTAACTCGCCCAAAACCTTTAATTCATGTGTCAAAATGAAGTTCTCGTTTCAATGAATAAGTCGTTGCCACCAACATGACACGTTCCTTTGACATTGTGTAAAACCAAGGTGGTCAAAATGTTTAGATGTTTTGTCAGAATGACAGTGGACTCTGGAAGTGTGCTCCTCATCTCCTAATTTCCAAACAGTCTTGTCCTACATGTTTTCACTGACACTAAATGCCTACTGTACCAGACTGTTATTTTTCTGAAATGACTGCTATTGAGTACCAGTCCAAGGTCCAAGGTTTCACATTCCAATACAGTAAGCAAAAGAGCACTTAGATTTGCATGTAATTCGAGGAAAAACAATTTTATTTTTCCTGCAATGGTCACACAACACCTGCAGCCTATAAATACCAAAAAACATGTACTGTGGAAACAAAACATAGGCCTACTATATGCAGTAGTGTACCACAGTGACAAAATAAAGTTACAGTGCTGGAAATCACTGGACATCCCGTCTGTTTGGCCACAGATTCTCATCGACCTTACACCCTTGCAATGCAACGGGGGAGGAAACGCCGTGTATGCCGCAACCATCCTATCTTATGAAATGTGGGCTCAGCAGATTTTCACAATTAGATGGAATATTCTGTATGTGATGACTTACACAATGAGAGAATTCTAACATATTCTGGAGAGTAAAACTATTCAACTGAGAAGAAACATAATCTATTCGATCACAAAGACATATACAACCAATAATTGTTTAAATTGTAGACAATTGTTCTTAGTCATTTGCCTGAATGTGCTAAAACATTCAGGCAAATGGTAGCAAAGAATGAAAATGCTCTTTCTGTTGTGCACAAGTAACAAAATGTTGTGAAGAAATTAACATATTGTTTTGACGACTTAAACTGTCAATCGAGAATTGAGCCAAAGCACCTGAGAAAATCTGTAATATGAACTCATAAGATTCACAAAGATGAACAAATTATTGATAAATGTGTTGGATTAAGGGACAGAAATCCTTATGTACATTTTGTAGTAATCTTTATTAACAGTTGCTGCAAGCATGCTTACAAAAACTGGGAAGAACCGTACAGTTATGTAATTACAGCACAGTAAGGTAAACATGAGATAAAACAGTAATATATATGAGGTAATGTGTGATTCTGGGGATGGAGCGAGAGCTTTGACAAACTTATTTTTACAAAAAGAAAGTGTTGTTATTGATACAGGATATTACAGAGTCAGTGGCAGCATGTCTGTTATTCTCATATACAACACAGTGTGGCCACATGCATCCTCATGAGAGTAAATGAGAAGCGATCCAGTCCACAAATCTGCCGACGTTGGCGTAGACACCAGGCTTGTACTTCTTGCCACAGCCGTCGCCCCAGCTCACCACACCGACAACATAGTGGGTCCCATTACGCTCACACACCAGAGGGCCGCCAGAGTCGCCCTGCAGGGACAGAGAGGAGGTTTGATCGGGATCTCCGGTTTTTATTCTCATGAATACTGAAACACATCACATCTCTCCCACATAATACAAAGTCATGCACACGCACAGACCTGGCAGGAGTCAACACCTCCTTTCATGTTGCCTGCACAGAACATGCTGTCATCCAGTGACTCTCCGTAAACGTGGGGAGCTTTGCATTTGTCCTGGGAGATCAGGAGCACGCGAGCATCCAGCAGCTGGTTGGTACCGTACTTCTCTGAAACAGGAAGAGAGTCAATTCAACAAAAATGTTCAAATGCATTCAGTGACACGTGTGTGGCTCGAGATAAAGAAGCTTATAGAAAGAAACAGCTTAAACCTTTTATTATTTTCTTGTCTTTTATGTTATATTGTGATTTTTGCTTATTGTTTGCTACAGTTTATATATATAAAGTGGGATGTTGGTATGATTCCTTGACTTGTGGTTAATTTTGTCATACTGTATGAACAAGGATGACAAATACTTCTGGCTCTGCATGCATTTTTGCCTTTTAAACTTCACACTAGTAAATGGTTTGAAGAAGACAAAAAACTGAACACCATACCAAATGGAGTATCTATTGCAGAAGAAATACACATGTAGGGTTAAGGATTAACAAAAAGATATAAGATGTTTTGGCGTCAGATACAATCATGAGAATCACTTTAGACACCAAAACTAAATCTGACACAATACTATGTAAAAACTTAAAGGGCTCTGTGGAGCAGACTTTTATTTTGCTCTTTACACTCAAGTATTTTTAATGCTTGTGGCTGTTGAGTATCTAATATACTCATTTGTTTTGCAGTAGTTTGTTTTCTGGCATTTAGAAAATCAATTCAATAATACAACAGTTGAAATGACATTACCCTGTCTTCCGATGTAAATACGTGCTATAGGTTTAGGTGAATTGGATAAATATCCATGGGCTGCCAAAGTTAAAAAAAAAATTCAATTTTATTGGTTTAATCTCATAACTGGGCAGTTTTTTTTGCTTCATGTTCTTAGAACTATTTATTTTGACTCAAATATACTTAAATTCCCTTAAATACTAACTACAAATTTGCAACCCCATGAACTCACACTGATCATTATGTTCTGACAGTGCAGGTTCCAATGACACTTACGCGTTTCAGTCACACCCCACCCTGAGATCACACACTCGGTCCCGCTGTTGAAGGGCTGGTTTGGCAGGCAGGCTGTCTTTACAAAGCGGGTCTCTTTGGCACAGTACGGTCTGTCCACGACTCCCAGCTGGAGCATGGCTGTACAGGAAGTAAAGAACGGCACATTGGTGACACTATTTCAGAACATTTAACTTGACAATGTATAATGTAACTGCTATCTTTGCACCTCACCAACATCATTGTGAAGAGCAAAGGGGCTCTCCTTGTAATCCTCATGCACAATGGCCTTCTCAACTGGAATGACCTGATCGTATACTTCATCCTTCTCTATGTCCACTCCTCCCAGCACTACCTGCATTTCCACTCCGCTTTTACTGGACAAACAAACCACCAGCCAAGATGGTTAAAAAAAATTCAGGTGAGGGTGGGTTCTATGTACCAAAATAAACACAGACACTGGTGCTTACATGCAGTGTGCAGCAGTAAGCACCCAACAGGACTCAAGGAGGATGCCTCCACAGATGTGGCTGAAGGGCCCGGAGGAGCCTTTGGATCGGGTCTGCAGGGAGACCTGCCAAGGGTGAGCCCCAGGAAGAGACTTCTTCCCTCCAAAGATCCTGGCCGAGCGGCCTGGCTGCGGCCTCCCACACTGAGAGAACTGGGCAGCACTGACATCTGGCTTGGCTGGAGTCGGATCTGTCACATGGGTGGTTTGTGGGGTTGGTGGAGTTGAGAGGGATGGAAAATCAAAATGAGCAAATGAGAATCGTGGAGGCCAAGATTTTTCTATGTGCGTGTGTGTGCGTGTGTGTGCGTGTGTGTGCATGTGTGTGTGTTTTACCTCCAGAACATGTCCTAACTTTACAATAGTTCCACTTCAGTGTGTCATTTTTGTTAATGAAGCACCAGGGCTGATCATCTCCATCAGGGTTCCTTGAATGCACACAGAACAAGTATTAAAAAGCTCAATATCACTACATGTATGCATATTTTTTAAAATAAAGTTACAAGATACAAGAGCAACCTGGCAACCCAAAAATGATTTTTATTTATGCATTGTAACAGCCTATTACCTTTTCTGTAAAGCATTTAGAAAGACTTATTAACATTAATAAACCAATTACCGATTACCAATTAACTCAGGAACCCTTTCTAAGTGTTCCTCTTAATAAAAACATTTAAAGAAGCTGCAGAGTTTTAGAAAAACACACTGGCAAACTCAGTGTTCACCTCACATTTACTGTAAACCATATCTGAGCTCAAACATAGTTATATCAACAGTAAACATATGCAATATTTACACAAGATTACTCCTCACCTGCAGTAATTGTGTGGTCCGATTCCATCAAAGCCAGCATACTCTTTGAAGGGATCTCCCCCTTTCTGCAGGATAAAATAGGAATTCCAGTCCAGACACTCTTCCCCTTCAACTGTTACGCTCACCATGCCACGGTAAGACTCTCCATCCTCTTGGTAACAGTCGTTTGGTCCTAGAAAAAAAAAAGTTTGTCTTTTGTAGGAACCAGATTCACTCTTTGTTAACTCCCCTGTCGGTAAAACCTTGTGAGCATGCCAACAACTTGGGTGTGATTTTGGATGCTGATCTTAACTTCCAGAAGCACATATCTAATATCTCTAAGACTGCCTTTTATCATCTTAGAAATCTAAATCTATCTAAAGTTAGATCCTTCCTGTCACAGGCAGATTCTGAAAAGCTGGTTCATGCATTTATTTCGAGTAGGCTGGATTACTGTAATGTACTTTTTGTGGACTGACAAAGCAGGTGTTAAATAAACTCCAGCTCATTCAGAGTATTCACTAAAACCAAATGGTCTGAACACATCGCTGCTATTTTACCTTCTCTTCACTGGCTCCCAGTAAAACAAAGAATTGATTTTAAAATACTTCTTATTGTTTTTAAATCTATGAATGGCTTAGCTCCCTCCTACGTTGCTGACATGCTCACTGAATACACACCTGACAGATCCCTTAGATCATCAAGCAAAGGTCTCCTCACTATCCCCAGAATAAATTCTAAATCTGCATATGGTGCCTTCAGTCATTATGGTCCTACTCTCTCCAATTCTCTACCACATGAACTAAGGTCTGCTACAACAGTGTCTTCTTTTAAAAGCAGACTAAAAACATATCTTTTCTCGCAAGCTTTTAGTTAGGCTTAATGGGTAATACCTTTATTTTAGAATTATTATTGTTATTATTATTATTATTATTATTAATAGTAGTAGTAGTAGTAGTATTAATATTTTTTTTAATAATAATGACAATACGTTATTATCTTATTCCATTTTTATTCTAACACATGTTTTTATCTTACCTTATGTTTTTATACATGTAATACCTTCTTATCTTATATGTTCTTATCTTATAAGTTTTTGTCTTATATGTTTTTGTCATGTATGATCTTTGCTAATTTTATTTGCTTTTTATTCTGATGCACATTGAGTCTACACCTGTCGTATGAAATGTGCTATATAAATAAACTTGGTTGATTGATTGATTTAGCCAGGTGACATGTGGATTCTTAGAGGATGAAAGTTCACTTTAAAGTGTGGTTTTCTATTAAGTTTGTATTTACCAACTTCACAGAACTTTCCACTGTATCCACCAGGGCAAAAACACTGGAAGGAGGAGCGTTTGGGACCCTTCATGCAAGAGCCCCCATTCTGACAGGGACTGGGCCTGCAGGGAGAGGCTGTGAAAGCAGGCAAAAAGATGTCCAGTGCCAAAAGGACTCGTTGTGAGTCATATAATGAGAAGACGAATTAAAAAAAATTCAACAACATGATGCTATATATTCCATAACAAAACTCCACGAAAACAGACCTTTCCTGCAGTTGGGTGGTTTGTATGGTGGCTTGCACTTGCACTCGTAAAATGGAGCAGTGGATGTGACAACACAGCTTCCGTGGCCACATTTCACGCTCTTGCAAACATCTTTCACTGAAAAATACACGGTACATTAATTTTATTTAGTTTATATTTAATTCTAACTCAGTACATGCAGAATCAAAAATCCAATTTTGTCTATTGGAGCTACTATGTGTATAACTTGCATTGCTAACACCGTGTCTTTCTTTTTAACTAACATTAGGGGGTGCCAAAGTCATATTTTTTCCAGTTTTACACATAGTAGCTTCAAATTGAAAGCTGAAAAAAAAAACCTTTGATATTATTATGCTCCAGGCATCATAATGAGTTCACTTGATTTCACACAGAATATCAGAATTTATTAGGTCAGCCTTAAATTAAGAAACCTTGAGATCCTGTGAATGTTATAACCAAAGCTCTGATATGCATGATCTTATAAACGGTAGTAAAAAAAAAAAGGTATTTTAATGAAAATGTGTCTCTGACAATGAAAAACACTGACATACAAGAGCTCAGAATACATATTTGGTGGGCATTCACATACTGTCTCAGCTCTTTAACTAAATCTCTCTTTTTACGTACTGCAGATAAATGAGCACACAAGGACAGTCATACCTGTCTGACACTTCTTTCCTGAGTACGGCTCAGGGCACAAACATTTGAAGCTCCCATCAGCAGCATGGTCGCAGACGCCTCCGTTCAAGCATGGGTTTGGATCACACTCGTCTAAAAGAAGACAGAATCATGTCAAATGCCTGCTAATATAAAGACCTTACATGGAGTCTCACCAGTTAGCACATAAAAATCAGTCAGGAGCAGAGTGCAATTGATTGTGTCTGCATTAGTGGATGTCTTGATCAATACATCTTAAGACAGATGAGTTACTTAAGTAAAACTACTGCTGAAACCCTCACTTTTGCTATTTGAGGGGGGGCAGTGCCAGAGGTTATTTACCTGTGATATCCAGGAGTTCATACAACCAGTCATCTTGCAAATCAAAATCTTCAGCAGGGATTTCGGTGGGATAATCGTAATAATACTCATAAGCTGTGAGGAAAAGAGACGCATTTAAGCATTCCAGTTGTGAAGGAGTGACAAGTTTTAGTTTACTGGAAACTAAGCAAAACTGAAAGTGTTTTTACCATCATTGTCATCTGTTTCTGTGATTATCTGTAACAAAGTCAAAATAGGTTCTCAAGTTTTATATATTAGCAAATGCTCAGATTCCATGTTTCAGACAAACAGAATTCATCCTATACTATATACTTACATATAAGTCATGTCCAAATGTAGTGAGTGCACAGAGTTGTAAGAGTAAAGCTATTAAACAGACCACGTTGATGTAGACCCCGGCCATGATGGGACCAGTATGTAAGTCAATGGTTTGCTTTTTGCTCAAGGTCCTAAATAACCCCTCTCAAACACAAAGGCCCCCAAACACTCCACCCACATGTTAATCATTAGGACCCTGCATTGATTTGACAAGAGTTACATGTGATTCAATAATTTATCTTTTTTGCCCTGTGACCTTTATTTCTGTTGAGGTCATCAAAAGTGAAAGCAGTAAGAAAATATCTGTCATTAACAATAAGAAAAAGATTAAAATAATACAAAAAGATTCTGGTTGGTGGCCTCAATTGATGACTGCTCTCTCATCACAGTTGGTGTGTTTTTTAAAAATGGACTGTTTAAAGTTCTCCCTCAAATCTTTAAAATCTGTTGTCATCAGGTTTTTTTTGTAAACATTACTGAGTGACCTCAATACCTGCGTGACCTCTCAATATGCAAGAGGGGATTTACTTTGCTACAGCAAGCAGCTGAAATTTTAGCACAAAATGTTGTTTACTATGTATAATTTTTTATGACAGTTTTAGTTTTGCTCAATTCCTGGATGCCTATGGGATCATGATTATGTTATTTGATCCCGTAGACACTCAACAATTGAGCCAAGATAGCCTAATATTGCTGTTTGACATAACTTCAGACTACACGAATACATAAAAAAATGTCTGTCCTAAGATAGTTAGTGTTAACCAAATCACACACATTTAGGCTATAATATGTGATCTCCTTTTGATAACTAATGTAATAACTAATGTAATATTTTTTCACTTCCATTCACTAAGCCCCTCCTGGGGAGGCCCGCCTCACACTTTGAAAACGTCTGTTTTATGAAGTTCTCAATGTTTAGCAATATGCAAAATACCATTACTCAGTATTGCACTGTACTGTATATATTCTTGCAAATTCATACCTCTGCATGACCATTAATATGTGAAAGTAATTGCTACTATAAATTAAGGACCATGCTGGTGTTTTCTTTGTATATAATAGCCCCATTTGTTCACAGCTTAAAGAGCAGATCATAGTTTTTAGATTATTTAAAAGTATTTTTCCTTGTCTTCCAGGCAGCCACTCGTTTTTTTATTAATATTAACAAAACAATGCATAAAAATGGGTTTGCAGACATGCAATATATCACAGCTGAAAACACATTTTTGTCAAAAATTGCATTATTGTATGGTAAAACAATTGAAAAGTGTAGACTGATGTGAAAAGTCTATGTGGTGTGTTCATGTGCTAGTGGGAAGCTCTGACATCCCCTGGCGACACATCATTTTGTGGTCTGTCATTAACAACTACATGACACAGTACTAACTTCCACCACACAGGAAAAACAAACAAAAATATGATTTCAGACACGGTTGTGATTTGTCAGCTGAGCTGTTTTTTATTCAAACAGTGATCACTTAACAGTGGGAGCAATAGCATATTCTCAATATACAGCACTATATATAATGTACATGGGGAGTATGTGGAGAAATCAGAGTTAAGATCAGACCACTATCTCTCTCTCCCAGTTCGTTAACCTCCTCTGACAGGTAAAATGGGTCATCCCCTGTTTGCACAGACTCAACCCAGTTAAAAAATGTATTCAGGTTACGGACAAGGGGAGTGCTTGTAAACCACATATCATACGTCATTCAACTTTGTCCTTAGTTTTAATTCAAATAGTCCATATTAATTTCATACAACACTCCAAATTCTTGTTGATGGCTCCACAGACACTTCAAAACTTGAAACCAGTGGATAATCATCATAAGTGCCTCAAACCTTGATTGTTGGACAGTATGGTGTAAATGCATCTACTATTCATGCATCATTCTAGTGGTGTAATAAACCACATGCAGAAAAAAGTCATTAACACAGTGTTTAGGTCAGTCTGTCTGCATACCACTTGATGTCTGTTTAGAAGAATCAGTCTGAACCCAAAATATTCACATTTCCATTGCAATCTCCCAATGTGCTAACCTTTGAGACTGTTCTCTTAAAAACATACAATTCATTGTCTTCAGCCCCAGAGAATATGGCAAAAATCTGGTGCAATTCACAGGATTTTCACTGGAAACAAGAGGGGGTAGGGTGCAGTTTCCAGTAAGTAAAAATAATATAAAAAGTCTATAAATATAGGCATATAATGCTAACTTTTAGGAGCAGTCAGCAGCAATAGTCAGTCTTTCTCACTATCAAACTCCATGACAACAGATCAAAAATAAGTCACAGCGTGTCCAGATGCTTGTTTGTCTTTTTGTTCAGTCTGCTCGCAGAGTGAGCCTTCTTAAGGTCGAAGTACAGTCTCAGGTATCACCCACGTGATGAAAGCTTGTTCATGTGTATTCTGATTTGCGGATGTAGTTGGAAGGCACGTAGCCTCGCTGGCCTCCTGCCTCCCCCAGCCACCAGTCACTGTTGCCGTTCATGTCCTGGAACTCCAGTATCCGCAGCTGCTGATTGGCTGAGATGCTCAGTTCATTGGCACAACGGGCATCGAAGGAATAGAGCGCATAGTAAATCTAAAAACAAATACATGAATAAAAACAATGTCATCGTTAGTTTGTGTTTTTTCAATTTTAAAAAGCTGTATTAACTTTAGCCCATTACAACATTAGCATTCATTTGGAGTCCTGTTTCTGGCCACCTAATGAATTTATGTCCAACATTCACTCTCTTTTAGCTCTGTTTTTGGTCTCCACCAACTTCCTGAAGGAAATATCTGCTTCTTTAGCTGCTAAATGCTCCACAATGTTTACCAGCTAGTTGCTAACTGTGTCTTTCTTCTGTTTGGTGCTGGGCAGGTAGTGTACAGTGAGTTTATGAAAACTTTTTCACTGAAAACTGCTGCTTGTAGCGGCTGGAAACGCGTTTAATGAAAGAGATGAGAATGAACCAAAAACAGTGAAGTTGTGGACGATAAAACCAAAACAATGAGCTGAAAGAAGCTAAAATGCTCTGTAGAGCCGGGTGATAATCCGTTGTGTGTTCATCACTAGGAGTAACCTTTTTCACATTACACACAGTCATTTAATCTATTATTAATATAAAAATATAATTTAATATATTTTTAGCTACGTATTTGATAGCTCCTCTCTTTGACGCCATCTGGTGATAGTATCAAAGATAGCACTGTGGCAGACAGCGATGCACGCCTCACCACCAATTTTCACCAGGATTGTTTGATTTTTCTACAAACAAAAACTCTGCCTTTGTCTTGGTACGGTATGTCTGGTTATAAACCCAAAACACATCATAGCAGTCAAACAAAATCTCACCTGATGACCATCTAATTCACTCTCTGGTTCTGGTTCTGGTTCTGGTTCTGGCTCCGGCTTGATGTACTCATCTCTGGAGTAAGCAGACCTCTTCTGGCCGCTATTATCTCCATTTCTCCACTGGTATGAGCTGTAGGCTTTGTCTGTGTGTCCATAACGCTGTGAGCGATTGTTTCTGAGTGAAGAATAAGAGTCTGTCTCCGAGAGGTCTGACATCTCCTTGTGGCTGCTCGTACTTGCATAACTCGTATCGTACCCGTCCCTGCGACTGCCTGAATGCCGGTACGACGGTTCCGTGTCTCTGTGACTGGGGGAATTTCGGTGTGTTTGGTCGGAGAATTCCCTGCGGTTTGAGGGATTTCGGGGCGAGGAGTTTATGGAGTTGCTCTGACTGGCAGAGTCAGGGTTGGCTGCATCTCTGTGGTGACTCCTCCGGGATGAGGCAGAGTCCAGCGAAGGGTGTGGCGATGAATGACTTTGGGGCTGCGATGTGGAAAAGCTGACGGTGGCCGTCTCCTGGTTAAAGGTCAGTGTGCTGTTGCTGTTTTGCCGGGAGAAAACAGGGGAGGAGCCACCGTAGCCTGACTCATTGGACGACTGGCTCTCAATGGACACGTCTGACTGGCTCCTGCGTGGGTTGTAGGGTTTGAGGAAGGAGCTGTACACAAAACCCTTGCTGACTGCAACACAAGAAAAGAAAGATGCATTTTTTTCCTTAATGTCAGAGGCTCAGACATCAAAACATGTGTCTAACTGGTTGGAGTACAAATTACCTACCTCCATTATCAATTAGCCAGCGGTTATTGCTACCCATGGGGTCCTGCTGCTTGATTACACCCACAAGGTCTCCCTCTTGTATAGAGACGTCCAGATCCTGGGCTGCATTGAAGTTTCTCTCTGCCTGGAAAAGTTTCTCAGGACCATAGCGTACCAGAAGACCTGCACGGTGCTCATCTGTCTGCATGATGCAGTTGGGCTGAAAGGAACAAGGATAAGACTCGTGGTTAGATCATGTTACAGCGGTGAAACTCCTCGTGCATCACTTATTAAAAGATATGACACAAATGGGATGAGGGTTCAACTCACAGGTCCCTGCAGTTGCTTTTTAGAGGTCTGCTTCTCCAGAGTCTTTTTCTCGAAGGGCTTTTTTGTGGAAGTGGCTGGAGGCAGGTTGTCCGGGCAGAAGCTAAAGCCCTGCAGAAGTTGGAGAACACGCCCGTACTCTTCTTGGAACTGTGCAATCAGGTTGCTCTCTGTGCCAGCTTTGTTAGAAAACTGGAGACAGAGGTAAAAAAGTATTAGTATTTTTTTAAATTCAGATATATTGTCCATAAATATTAATGAAAAAATGTCCCGTTTCCTTCAGCACCCTTATAAACAAAAAGGCACACTCACAACCTGCAGGAGGGGCTTCAGCTCTCCCAGTGTCGTCTTCATGAAGTCCTTCTGGGCTTGAGAGAAAGCCCTCACGCAGCCAGTGAACAGCTCCTCTGCTGCAACGTGGAACTTGGGGAGCTCGTCCAGGAGTTGGGCGTTGAGCGCCTCATAGTTGTTGCGTGCCACCTGCAGCTCATCCTGGACGCGGCGGTCCTTGAGGCGGTCGGCACGCTCCTTGCAGTTGTCGTAGTCCAGCAGCTTGTCAAAGCGCTTTTGGATGAGTTTGTGCGGCCCAGCGAACATGAGGAGGAGCTGA
This sequence comes from Oplegnathus fasciatus, assembly GCA_003416845.1. Taxonomy (NCBI): domain Eukaryota; kingdom Metazoa; phylum Chordata; class Actinopteri; order Centrarchiformes; family Oplegnathidae; genus Oplegnathus; species Oplegnathus fasciatus. The sequence continues at coordinate 141,789 of NTHP01000820.1, read as the reverse complement.
GTGAGCGGGTTGATGACCAAGGCCTCTGTGCGCTCCTTCTGCTCAGGGAATGAGGGAAGGGGGTTGGCAGACAATGTGATCGGATCAGAGGTCATTCCCAATGCACTTGTACAGCACCTAAGTGAGGTTAAAAAAGGGGAAGAGGACTTACAAATTGTGTGAACTGTTTGTCACTGATGCAGCGGTGAGCTCTCTGGAAGCGCTCGGGATCGAGGACACTGCGCTCTGTGTAGATGTCACAGAAACTGATGGCTGCCAAGACCTTCACAGACGCGGATTCCTAAAGAGATGTATTTTATTACAATCAATGTTGTTAAGAGATGCAAGTACTCCAAAAAATATTATACGAAAAAATATTTATAGATAGACTTAGTGGAATATGTGTTGAATGCACTGATTATGTAAAATGTAATATGATTTCTCTCCAGCAAAACGTTTATTGTTAAACCCTATGCTATTCTCTCGAACAGGAGTGTCAGTAAGATTTATTAAATGTATATTTTCATTACAGACACTGGAAAGTAGGACCGAATATTTAATCAAGAATTGGATTGGGATTAAGATTTTGGAAATACTTTAGACGCAATTAAAAATGGGATGAATCAGGCACAGTAAGTATTTCTAAGTATATCTACTTTCAGGTTCTGATGTGGTCAAAAATTCAAAGACACTGAGCTGTTGGAGTTTTCATGATAGTTGTAAAATGCTCCTACCCTTATATGTTGCAGGTACAAGGAAATGTCCCTGATAAAAGACTTGATGAGTCTCTCCTGCAGCCTGAATTTCTTCTCAGCCTCATCAAATGCTTCATCTTTAATCTGGGAAAAAGACAGAAGACAAAGAGAGATGAGAACCAGCACGTTTCAGACAAACATGATTTCATTCACAACATTCAGGCACTCTTCCCTCCACTTAGGTAAAGAACTTATCTCAGAGCAGTGATGTACCTGGGGTGAAATTCCTGTGAGGTGTTTGAGGTGGCTGCTGACTCGGTTGGATTTTTTGATAATGGAGTGCATGCTCAGCTTGGAGATCTTGTCAATGAATGTGTCCTCGTCGCCTTTCCTGTACTTCACCACTGTGGACAGCAGAGGGAGAACAGTTCAGACTGTGTACTGGATAAACACTTTCTCAAATATAGACAAACCGTTGAGCTCAAGTGAAACATTTCTCTGTGACTAAAATCAGGCTTTAAGAGAATTTTACCAAGGTCCTTCCTGCGCTTGTACTCGTTGATGTTTACGTTGATCTCTTTGACGGCCTGCAGAGCCTGAGTCAGCTGGAGCCGATCGTGGTGGCTGTCTGGTGTGGCCCCCAGCAGCTCCATCAGCAGCAGAGGGTAACGCATCACCCGCTGCACCGGCTTGATTAGGAAAGAGCCGAGGTTGATGTAATTTGTTTTCCCCCTGAAAAAGTGACAGAGACGGCAGACGGAGTTTGGTCAAAAGGAAAAATGAGAATATGTGAAGTGTGAGAGACTCTCTGTGTGAAGAATCATATACTCAGCATCCCACCCACTATTACAGCCAAAGCTACTGAATTATGTTGACAAGAAATGTTTCTTCCCATGTTCATGTAACACATGTCTCTTTATCATGTGGATTGTATGATCCAATGATATGTTACCATCATCACATATAAATATATTCTGATGATGATCAATACAGGTTTTGGGAGACATAACAGAACAGGGAAGGCACAATAAAAAAACAACAATATTGATTTGCTTAATTTTAATGCAATCTAGAGGACAAGTTAAATTAGGAACTGCAACAAATTCAATTGAATAATTTGGTTGTTTATAGCCAAAATAGGATTTGATGTCTGCATGGAAGCCAATCACTTTCACCTAAAAGAGAAATCTTTTCTCATTATAACGAGACCATTTCGTGTTATTGACAAAATAAACATAACAAATTGGTGTTTGATTTGTGGCATCTTATTCGCCAGTCTAAGGTAAACCCATATCCACTTCCAAACAGTAAAGTAAGAAGCTTCAAATCAGAAATATATCATAACAAGAACTTTCAGAGCTTCATGTTACAACATTCTCATAAAAATGAGAAATGAGTCATCTAAAAAATCATCTCATAATATTGAGAAAAGATCTTATAACTGATGCTTTTTTTTTAAAAAAAAAAATTTGACTACACTTGTTACTGTAAATTGCTGTTGCTGTTTTAGTCCAGAAGATGGCATTAAATGTGTTACTTTGCTTATCCACAGAAGAGGAGAAGAGGAGGGGGCATGGACATGTTGAATATTTCTCTTCACAACAACAGTATACAGTATTCACATGCACATGCAAACATGAACAACAAAATATCAATGAGTCCATCTCAGTCCAGGGAAGGAAATTGAAATGGCAGCACAGATGCTTTTAGAGTCACGCACAAACACACACACACACACACACACAGAGACAGAGGTAATTTCAAGGGGGGGTTAGTGAGCAAAAGGCATGCGGTCAAGATGATTCTCATGCTGGAAATCACGACGACACTCGTTATGGAGACTTACCACTCGCGATACATGGCCCTGTTGAAGGGAAGGTTGGAAAGAGATAGGAAGATGACAAAAACAGGGTTTATAAACCTGTGACCTGATGATGAACTTTCATGAATGTTTAATTTTTCTGCCAAACTTGAAAAGGAGGTATTTGCCTATGCAGAGACTAAATAAATAACTGAGTTTCACTTCAACTTTGCAAGGTCAATAAAAACAGTCAAGCCAACTGCACCCGCCGCTGTTATGGCTTTGATTTGTCTCTTAGAGCTGGACAGAGGCCCAGTGTGGCAGTAGAACTTGGCAGTTTCTAGAAGGTGGCAGAACACATGACCTTTTTAAAGCTGAACAGGTTGTAACCGACGCGCACACACACACTTGTGACAAGACTTTTATTTTCCCGACGAGGCTAGCGACTTAATGGTAAACTTACAACATGACTAGAAAAACTGTACTTCAAAAAA
>NTHP01000820.1:125867-138061 GCA_003416845.1 Oplegnathus fasciatus | reverse complement strand
CCCTGAAGCTTCCGGTCTAACAAAGCCCATGTTTGCCTTTGAACACGGATTGATGACTGTATTTTAAGGAAACACAGTGTCAACTCAAGTGTCTGAGTCACTGATGGTGAAACCAGACAGGTGAAACCAGGCAGGGCGCATTCTTTGACTGCTCCACATTACTGAGAGCTACTGGAACACTACGAGATGGAGCGTGCACACAGCAGGAGTGGGGTAAAAGGTGTCTTTACAGAAAAGTGGCGGATTTTAAGAGCAAATATATGTTTCAGACTGAAAAAGTGTTTCTTCTGTTCAAAGATTTACTGCACTTCTCTATCACAACTTGCCGATGCATCACTGTTCAAAGTCTGCTAAAGAAACCCCATCATAAATTACTCCCATGTGAATATCAGCTACCAGGAAACCTCACTGTAGCCTTGAACAACTTGACTTTTCAAAACTTATACTGTGACGACAGAAAGTCTGAACCCCTCAAATGTCTACAGACTCCACTTTGAAATCATCAATCTACTGCAAAACCTATTTAAAACTAAAAGTTCAACGTGTGCTGACCCAGTTACATTTTGAAACATTGCTGAAACAATCCAGTTACTTTTTCACTTACTGAACTCTACAAACAATAAATGATCAACAGCCTTTTACACTTAATGTTTTACTCAAACTGTACATTTGCATTAGTGGCATCTCTCGCTTTCATGTTTTCATGCTTTTACACACACGAACATGCACGTTTTTGGTCACTTGCGTGCAAAAAAGATCTTTTAAAGTCAAACACACAGGTAAAAGCTAAAATCTACAACTAAAAACTACCAAGTGACCCCTTTTTCAGACTTTTTTTCCTCCTCCTCTCAGTGACTCACCTCAGTCTCTCCAGACACTCCAACACGTGGCGCTGGATGTTTTCGTCTTTCTCGTAGCTCTCCAGCAGTGAGATGGCATCGTCGTGGTTCTGGCAGTAGATCTTGTAAACCTCCTCCAGCTCAGCTTTGAAGTCCAGAAATACCTTTCCTGAGAGTGCAGGGTACAGAAACGTCAGGTCATGTGTTCATTTAAAAAGGGAAAAAGAAATGGAAGAAGACGAATATGTTTTACTAATAGCAAAAATCACACCCGAACACACCCCAAAGTTAGTTAGTACAGACAGGAATATGAACTCTTTGGGGGAATAACAAGTAACCAGTGACAACCAAAAACATCTCTGTGATTACACAAATAATGAATCACACATTATTTTACATTATTATCCATCAGTTTGCTTCCTGTAACGCCGGCTACAGAAATCTTACTCAGCCAATAAAACATGATCAGGTGACCATTTATGGTTGAAACATGGAAAAAGTACAAAGCGCAGCATGCAGAAAGAAAGATTGGCCTGTGGGTGAAACCATTATTTCATAGGGTATATGTATTTTTTAAAAACTGGCTTCTTACCAATAGAGTCTGTTTCCTGCAGTGTATCAAACAGGCGTTGTGACAGGTCGATCACAGAGTTGATGTTGCCAAAGAGCCCATCAAAGTCTACATTCTTCACCTACAGGAAATGCAGATAGAAAGTGTTAACACAGAAATAAAGTGCTGTTAACTGATATACGCAAAGCCAAAAACACCAGTATCGTGGTTTTTTTGGAATAGCTGGAGTGATTCGATAGAAACCGGTATTCTGTGGTATGTAAACACCTGATCCAAGTTTCTGATCATTCTCCGCAGGTGCCTCTTCCACTCAAGTAATGCAGTAGTTAGTCAGTAAAACAAGAAGTAAGATGCTCTAGATGCTGAAATAAAAGTGAAAGTCTGACAGGCCCTTCCACTGTTTTAATTCAACTACACAATGTTTCTAATGTCCCCACCTGCTTCTTCTGCAGCGGCTCGATGATCTCCTCGACACACATCTGCAGGTCTTTGATGTAGTCCTTCTCCGTCTGCAGCAGCTCTTCGATGACCTTCGACCTCTTCTCCAGCATCCTCAGCTCGGGATCCTCGGTGCCTGTGCCGGCGGCGGGTGTCGAGTCCGAAGTCGGGGTGGAGTCCAGGGGTTTGGGTTGGGACGACAGGAGTGTCATCTCTGGAAATACAGGAGAGGAGGCAGATTTAGCTTCATCTACATTGAAATAATAATGCTTTCGATCAGTGCTTGATCTTACAGCTACTTTACTTTCATCAAGAACTATTAACACCATTTTAAATATAGTTTTTAAGACCAATCTATGAATTTCTTTTCATAAATGTATCAATTTCTGCTCATTAATGGGCATGAATGCAAAGCTTGTTGTGGTTGTAGCAAAAAAAAATGACACAAAAGGGGTTATTCTAAAGATGACAAGTCCAAAAAGGGAAAGAGCAAAGAGAAAAACGTTCCCAGCCCATGTCTCCATTCATTGTATCCTAACATACTCCTGCATGCCCACCCACCCAGCCGGCCCGCCCTTTACTCTCCGTCTTGTCTGACTAGCTTTTGATCAATGTCTCTGCTATCACTCGCAACGGGCTGATCTCTGGGGATGCCTGGGACTGGAGGGAGAGCCTGGTTCATGCACCACTGCTTTTTATGAATGGAACCAAAACTGGAGTGGACTCAGGCTCTTTGTGTGTGGCACAATGGCCTGTGACAGCAACTACAGACATACAGGCTCTCAGGGACAGGGTAGGCAGTAAAGAAGAGGCAGTTAGAGGGGGACTGAGGGAGGCGAGATAACGGTACAGGAGAGTGATGATACATGTTGTACAAAATTTACAGAATCTAACACACAGACATGGACTGGGTATAATAATATATTGGGTTTTGTTTTTGTATTAAGTGATGTCAAATTTCGATATCTTCAATCACCACATCTGCTATCTGTATCTTTTACTACTCAGTGAGCCCTTAGGCTCTTAGGGTAAAGGATATGTCTGTTGATATTCTGTATTTTTCATAGTGTCAACAAATTCCATAAAAATTCATGATCCGATTTTTAAGATTTACGACTTCAGTAAGAACAAATGGGGTTGGGGCTGAGTGCCACAGACGGGCTGAGGAGGTCATAAAGTATAACAGCAGAAACACTTGTGCATACAATACACGTAGCACTGAGGATATGTTACTTTGCATTATAAATTAGATTAGCATCTTCAAAGTGGGTCAGTTGAGCAATTATCACAAATAAATCTGTGGAGGGGAAACACCGCTGTAGTTGGAGGTTGTGTATATTTTAAAGATGTGTTACACGTCAGTGGGGGAAGATGCAGCATATTCTGCGTTGTGTTGACGGATGAGGGTGACGTCACCCTTACTCCTCGAACAGATGCTGTCAGAGGCTAATGAAGTTAACTCTGCTTACCCTCATGTTAGCCCATGCACTTGCAAATACTTGCATGCTACACACACACACACACAGCCAGACTGCTACAGCATCACAGTTTTGTTTAAAATCACTCAAAAGCAGCTACATCCTCTTGAAAACTTTGTTCCAAAGTGTGACCGCTTACCATGAAAAACACCTACCTCTCATGAGAGTATTGAGTTAAGATCAATCATTAAACCTTGCAAAACTTTTGGCAAACATTTGAAAACTATATTTTGTGAACTGTGTCTGATCCTTGGGCCACCTGCCCTTTGTCTCCCTCCCACCCTGACCTCATCCCTCTCTCTCTCCTTCTCTCCCCTCTTCACGTGACTTGGCTAAAGCTTGACTCAAAGGAGCTTTTCTCATCGCCTGCACCATATCTCCCTCTGCCAACTGTCAGCGCTCGAGCATTCCCCCACTGATGAGAAAGTAGCCCACTAATGGGTTTTAAAAGTCAGACAGCAACACAATACAAAGACAGACTGAAAACAAAAGACTCGAAATTTAATTGGAATCAATCGGCTTATTCCCACGTTTGATCCTCTGCGCGCGCACACACACACACAACCGCATCATATGCTCCACTTCACATGCTTTAAATATGCAGCCATTTCCATCATGACTAACCTGTGAAACGGCATGAGCAGATTTTGACCCACTTCTATGGAATTCCACTTTTCTTTGTTCTGTGAAGTATTATAAAGAGGGTACAGCCGTCGTACACTTGTTTGCACAATTGCACACAAATTACACACACACACACACACACACACATAGTTAGAGATTGGTTTATCTGACTATTGAATTTGAAAGAAATACATTACATGGATTGCCACACACACAATCTCAGGTGCCCATAAAAGGTTAGGTGTAACGTAAGAATATCAGCATGTGGAACAGGATCCGCCTGTGTCACTCAGCCAGCAGCAACAGGAAACACCCACATAACAATCACTTAGTATGTACTGAACCACACACTTGCGACTGGAAGCCAACAATGCGAGAGACTAATCACTCAGTACAAACAACAACCTGCTGCTGAAAACCTCATTATGGTATCAAGCCAGAAAATTCAACAATCATAGATTTCTAAATAGAAAAACTAGGAAAATAAAGTGCTCCATGAATTATTAGTCAGAATGAACATACTAACAATTGTTACCAAATGTTGGGAATGTTTTTCAAGCCTCTAAGGTCATTTGATTTTAATCAACTATTATTTAATCACTGTAAAGCTGTGGTCTGACCTGTTGATTGCTAATTCAATATCTGCAATATGACGCCCAATAGGGGACCTACTGTATCTGATAGGAAGACAACTTCTAAGTAATTACACAAAAAACACCCTCAACAGCCCATTTCATACTAAATCAAAGTATGTATTTCATTTTCAGGACAAAGTCACTGTACGGTACTCATAGTTTTGCATAGTCTTGGTTTGGGAAAGAAGATGTTTAAACTTCACAGGGGGAAAAAAACTATGTTAGATCTATAAATCTGGGTGTGTACCTGTACCATACAGTATATTTAAACACATGCTCGTATGATCGACTCTTTATGGGGAGCCAACATCCAGACAAGGACGAACAGGGACCATGACTCTGCAGGGGGCTCGGGGTGTCTGTATAGAAACCCGACAGCATGAGGGTTCGTAAATGAGTTGCATTCAAAAGCTGACCTGGTTACACATATTAGAAAATAAAATAAAGAGACTGCCTATGTAATCTCTTGAAATATACGGGGCTATGTGCTAATGAAGGCAGAGGAACTGTACCCCACTCCATTATTGATGATTATTGGTCATCTGATTGTTTATCAATCCTTTCCTGATAAAATGTTTGGCGGGAAACGTCTTATAGTATTATCTTGTTTTTATTGCTTTTTATGGAGCAAAAACTGAGCTGCCATATTGAAAAGAACGCAAGACCATATAAAGGAACACAAATGATGATTACTTTGATGATTAATGATTACTTTGACAACATTTGTCACAGGAAGAAAAGAAATCCACTAAGGCTGCCTATGAGGCTCTGGTGTTAACAAATTAGCTCTAGGAGATGTAGTAAATTCACAAAAGCTATTAAAAATACAGTATTCCTCTATTTTAATGCATGTATTGATGACAAATGTTGAAGCAAACTGGTGGAATGTTTAATTCAAAATGGTCCCAGCGTTAAGTCACTGTTTGTAATTCACAGGCATCAACAGGTGGAATCAATAGTGTATAGTAGTTTCCAAAGAGCAGGTTCACTGAGTCATCTGGATATGTTCACAGAGTAAAACCTCTTCTTTCATCTGCCCATGTTCCAGACGTGGGAAAATTTGGAGATTTACTCAGCAAATGTAGCCAGAAAACTCAGTAAACCTGCTTCTTGGGACAGGAGCCTGAACGCGTCACAGGAATCAGACAATTTGGAAATGGTTTCGAGTCGGAACTAGTTCTGAACTAGTTAGTCGGAGATAAAGATACACAGCAGACTGGATATCTGGGGCAGTCACAACAGGGAGTGTACTTAATAACACCAAACAAATGACAGCTCAGTCAGAACACGTGGCTTAAAGTTGCCCAAAGACTAGTGAGATTGAGACTGGAGTGTTGCAGGGGTGAATTCCTGAGTATCACATACTCCTACAGTGATTTATGGTTAATATGCATCGTCTCATTTGTAAGAAATTCAGTGTTTTTTTGTGCTTGCTTGTTTGTTTGTCTGGCTTTGCCCACTTTAAATACAGGCAATGATGCTCATTCAAATTTTAATTTGGTATCATATGAAAACAGATTTAGTGCTACAATGTCCATCTGGGATTGGTTTAAGTTTTGGATAGGGGAAAAATAGATTGAAGAATGGTATGTCAATGATTACAGATTTAATTTTACAGCCCCTTATCAATGTTTTTCTAATAAATATTTAAAAAAAACTGAAGATTCTCCCTTAAATCTCAGCTGTAAAAACACAAAAAAACATTACAAGAAATGCATTCCCTAAAAGTTCACTGATGCACTCTCTCCACGGCACTATTTTCACTGCCTCGTACACACACACAAAAAGACAGCAAGAGGGAGAAAAGAGAAGATGATGAGGCTTCACCCACCTGCTGCTCGCAACTTTCTTCAAACCACTTCAAAAACAAGCAGACATCCCCCCACATACACACACACACACACACACACACACACTAGTTCAAACAACACCACCCATTCTATGATAGTCCATTGTCAATCTGAAGTCCAGCTCCTGAGCCTTGTAGAGGACTGCACGTCCCGCTGCAAAAACTCCATTCCAGACCTCCAATTACCATGAGAATGGATGGGAACCCACCATCATTAAACACAAACACACACACTCTCCCAGGCACACACACACCAGGGAGGACGACCACTCTGGCAGACAATAAAACCTGGAGCTGGACTGTTTGCTGCTTCGAATCAACAGGTGTCCCGCTTCAACGTGCTGTGTGCCAAATCCACACTACATACTAATCCTTATAGTGGACTGTGTTAGCAGTTAGTGTACAAAAATATCAACACACTTGTTGATACCATTTCATACTAACAGGAAATGATACAACACGTGTGAGTTAAACTGCAACTTTGGGAAGCTGCTGCCGATTAAACTTCACAAAGAGATGTCAAAATGTGTTTTAATATTTTTTGTTTTGTTTTCAAAGACTTTTTGGAGCTGTTTCACCACCACCCACGGTTTATTTAATTCTTTGTCCAGCTGTGAGCTGCTCCTCCATTTCCTTTGTGCACTGCATTGTGGGAGAATAGTGTGTTTAGTCTGCATACTGTCTGCTGTGAGTATACTTTATTGTGTCACTTTTCTAGTGTGAACACACTACATACTCAAAACCTATATAGCTTATATCTTAAAGTTGCATTGCTAGATCTGTCATGACAAAAATCTTTGCTGTTAACTACATATCCTGAATGCACATATTGATTTTTGTCCTTTACATGTTTATGCCGCAAGTCAGGGGTCACATGAGATTCATTAAACTTACTGAACTTAAGTTATCATTTGTTAAAAGACATCTAATTTAAATTTATTTTTCAGATATGAATTTTTGGTGGTGGAAGAGAATGACCCCTTGATTATCTGTTCATGCTTCCTTTGATTTTTAATGCTGCTTTTTCTTTTCTGAGTTGTTACGCTGCATAAACTCACATTTGGCTACGGTAACATTTATTAGGGGTTATGCTGAATAGGATGGGTGAAGTCCAGTGAAGTCCAGTTCTGTGATGAATCTGTTTCATGTTTCACAGTCTGCTGACACCTGACCAGGCTCCTCCTCTGACAGGCTGAATTCTATCAAAATTATGATGCCTAGATTCAACATCTTCCCATCATTCCTCTCCAGTTAGCTTGCACTTGAGGATATTTTTATCTCTTTTATATAATCTACAAAACCATCCAAGTAAACTCAAGAATATTCTTTCTTTTTTTTTCTTTAGAAAATGACTTTCTTTTTGAAGATCTGTTACATTGTTGCACAACTGTAGCAAATCCAGTTTTCAAGTAATACTTCTCTGAATTCACGCTCTGTTGTCAGCGTGCCGCACTAATAGCCGTGCAAAGTCAAAAGTTTGCCCTGCACAGAGCGCTCTAAGGTCAGACACAATCACTGCTGTGTGTGTTCTGCTCCAAAGTTCACAGCAGAACGCACAGTCGCCATGGCGACACGAATAGCGGGGGCCCTCCTCATATCAAGCCAAGTTTTTGGAGATCAGGGAGTGGCTTTGCTGAAATGATCACATGGGCAACTCTGTGTGTGTGTGTGTTCAGTTGGGACATGAAGCATACTTGAGAATAAGTTCATACAAGCTCCCAGACTGTTGAAAATACTGACACTACCAACAGTATTTACCTAACAACCTGCGAGCCTTGACTTGCAATTAATACTGGATGTATTAAAAAAAATCCATGACGCTGGTGACTGGCATAAGATAACCACGTCAGCATAAGCAGTGTAAATATTAGCAAGACTTAAAGGGCCTCAAACTGCAGCTCTTTCACACATTAACTTTTCAACTCCAAATACGTTTCTCTGCAAAAACAGCCAAAATTTTACATTTTGAGCATCTTTTTGAATCATCCAATTGAGTAAGCACACAGGGGCTTTTGTTTGGCCACATCCCCAGCCTTTTGTCCAGATTTGCACCACCAACTGATGCACCAGGTAGAAGGTCACTTAAAAATGGAGAAAGGGGAGTTTATTCAGTGACATACCATCCTGTTTATCTCTTTTAGGGTCAAATGTCGAAAGGTCACATTCCTGCTCTTGGCAGTATCTCACAGCAACCTTTATGTACCATTGTTGGGAATTCCTGGTAATTACAGCCGTCCATTCAAATCACACGAGTCATTATAAAAGCAGATCGTGTGCTGATACATGTAGCATTCAGACTCCAGACTTAACCTTGTGTTTAGTGTCCACCATCGGACGCCAAGAGATACAACTCTTCTTGTTTCCAGGTGGATACGGCTACAGTCTAATTAACAAGTTGCTGCGTGGCAAATGGGACCAAGGCTGTGATCTCTGGCTTCCTTGGAATTTCTCATTTCGTCTCATTTCTATGATGAATGAGCAATTACTTCAAGAGGCCATCAGTTTTGCATATGTGCAGAGAGAGCTTCAGGAAGAACAAAAACCATCAAGTGAGGGATCTATTCAACCAAAAAGCTGTACTGTCTTCAAGTTAATGGGGAAGGAGAGGACAATGGGTCTATTGGGTCCCACAGGTGCTTTGGTGATACACAGTGGTGCAGCAACATAGTAAAAAAAACATTTAAAATATTTTTAAATTGCCATGGATCCAATTGCTATGAGAATGGTCAATTACGTTACATTCTCTCCATTTTTATATGGTACTTAAGTATACTGCTTTTGTGGGAAAATATTTATTCCTTCACTACAACCCGTGTGTGAGAACTGCCTTGAGACTTTAAGATGACTGAACTGGCCGCATTATATCTGTTGCTAATTGTAGGACAAGTAAAGACACGGATCTGCCTGAGGGCTTTATGAGTTTTCCCATCACTAAATAAGAGAACTGAGTTCAGCTGTTATGTGCATTGCAAATAAAGGGCTGGGTGACAAAATGCTTTCTTTGTATTCCTCAAAATACAACCCCACATTTAATGAATTATTGCTACAGACAAAAAAGTATGCTTCTTACTGTAAACACCGTCTAACGAGACCATAAACCAACATTTGAGGAAAGATGGTTATTCTATAACCTTCTGTTTAATTGCTCTGTGCAACTGTAATATTCAAGAAACTGAACCAGATAGACGGTAACATCTGATTATCAGGCGTGCTATTGCTCTTAAAATGAAACTAGATTTACTTACTTCTTTACCAACAAGAGCAAGTGTTTACTACTTTACCACAGAGGACGGTGACATGATCACTGTGTGAACATGTAAATATATTAGTCCCCTAAGCGAATGTCATTGTAGCTAAAATAAACACCTGTAACCACTGTGACAGGTAGTACACGCCAAATATAACAACTGCAGTAGCCTTTACCACAAATTAACATTCAAATAAGGTAATTTGTTTAAGTTTGTTTATCGGACTGTGATACACAAACACTGACAACGGACACTTGTCATGGACAAATGCTTCCTGACAAAAGCACTTAGTGTAGAGTATGTGGAGCACAAAACTTGGGGAAACAACTCTGATGGAATCTGAGTTAGTGGACGTCAATGACAACACATTCTTCTGACAGGCAGCAAGTGTACAGAAGAGAGTGGCTGTCGTACATACAGTGACGTGATGAGCAACTAGTTGTCCAGTGTGATCGCTGTACCTGAAAAATTTCAGGTAATTTGTTTTGGAATTCGATTGTCATTCTCATTTATAAGTTACACCCACATGATGAGTGACATCATTACAAACTGGCCTATGTTTCATCATGAGTGAACTGGTCCTGATGGGAAAGGGGAAATCCACAAGGTCAAAGATCAGTTGATGGTGTCTTTTCCCACACTTCTGTCTAAAAGGAACAGATAGTATCAGTCTTGCTCCCTATGCAGGTACCAGTGTACATATAAACTCCTTACGGAGCAAATCTAAGCTTCTTCCACTATGATAACACAAGGATTGTTGTGAAACTCAACATTAATTGTGCTGGAGTTTAGCATTTTTTTTAAACAATCTTCAAATAATAAATCCAGATGATGACTTGCATGATTATCAGTACTGATTTAAAAGGTTTAAAAATATATACAAAAGGAGGACTGAGGATAAACCAAAAGCAAAAGCATATACAGCATATGACCACAACTGACTCATGCAGACCTTTGGGCTATGAGCTTAATCATTTTTTGCCAACTGTCTTCTTTGCTTGCCAGCAGTGAGATAAGACATCTTTAGAGCAATGTTGTTCCTGTCTTAACTCCTAACTCCCCCACCCCACCTCCGTCCCGCTGCCCACCAATGGCAGCAACTGCTCAAGGATTACAGAGGACAAGACAGCATACGCTGTCAGATCATAGCTGGATGACGACACATTACTCACACACAGACGCTCAAACATTGTCCACACAGCAGAAGACATTTTTTAAGAGTTCAAGAGTGTGACTGAAATCCGGGTGGATGCTTACAACCATAACTATTTAATAGGTTTCAAACAATACAACAACGATAGGTTAAACATAAACTGTTATGCTATCAATGCCTGCAAAAAAACACTTTTTGCTTATTATGTTGCCCTCTTTGGATATACCTACAATATATAAGCCTGTAACAGTAGCACATGCACACACAGACACACACATAAAGTTCATAATACAAATTATAACTAGACCTAGAACTGTAATAGCTACATGTATGTTGGATGAAACATTGATTAGCAGCTGCTGTTTACTAAACTCTATAGATTTTTCAGACCCAGAAAGAGGTCTAATATCTAATACTGGATTACAGAGAACAAAGGCTCTTATACATGCTTAAAGCCCATTTCAAAAAGCCTCAGCCATCACCTCAATGTCACTGAAGCACAGCGTAAGCCCAATAAGCGCTGCAACGAGATGGTCTAATGTTTTTAGCCATGCAATCAAATGCTTTACTCAGGGCAAGCCCCTGACAGAGCTGAAACAGTTTAACAAGATTAAAGGACGACAAGACACTGCAGAAGCAAGTGTGCATGTGTGTGTGTGTGTGTGTGTGTGTGTGTGTGTGTTTTGAAAAATGCCGTCATCTCTCAAATAAGCCTCCATGGGCCTCACTAACACACACACACACTGAGTATCGGTCTAGTCTTGCAGTAAAGGAGTCAGGCCAGTACTGGCCACCGCCTGGCACCAGACAGACCCCCGCCATCTACTCACCATGCTGACGCTAGGGATTAATACTTGGACTCCCGAAATGGATGTGTGGTGGGGGCCAATGTGGACTGTGTGTGTGTGTGTGTGTGTGGTCGTGCATGTGTTTCTAGGTGACTGGGGGAGGGGTCGAGGGGCGCCACCTGCTTCTTCTCAGACACAATGAAGTGAGTTTTCTTCGATTCCTCTTGAAACACACTCACACACACATGTACACATACTTTCTGATGTTGTATTAGTTGGCTTTTTGTGTTTAAAGACTATGACTGTTTATCAGTAAACCCAAGTGAACCCTAATCCTCATCACAACTATCCTTCTGAGTACTCTGTCCTTACTATACTTTTGAACCATTCCCAGTGTTAGCAGGTGATAACATCATTGTCCTAGCGCTGGGTATTTAACCTCAATACTTTGAGTGGTGACCAACTCAAATATGTCCATAGCATTGACAGTTAGTATCGAATGCTTGTTTACAGTCTTAGGCTTGTTTTCTTATTCTTTTGACAGACATTTCCTCATCTAAATCACATCAGA
>NTHP01000820.1:87578-118345 GCA_003416845.1 Oplegnathus fasciatus | reverse complement strand
TTAAAAGTCAAAAAAAGTCAACCCGCACACTGCACTGAAATCAATTTTAGCAGAGATCTTCATTATACATTGTCAAATAGACATCCCAAAGCAGAAGGTAATATATTGTCACTCAGGTGATCTGCATGATTGAGGGTCCTTCTACTCCCAGACTGGACCAATCAGAGCAGAGCCAAATAACTTGTCTGACACTCCCTTATAGGGGACAAAATATACTTCTGTTTTGAAAACACAAGAACATAGTAAATCTAGGTTATAGCTATCATGGTGCACACAGTATGGCAAAATCACTGACGGTCAAAAAATGTATATCTTATGGTAAATATCATTATATATCCCAAGAAAGACAAGTTCAGGGATTTTTTCCTTTTTTATTACCAAGCTTAGTTAGTTGACAATATTTCCACCCTACTTCCCTCATAAAAAGTTCCATAAAGTGCCCTTTAGCCAGGCACTAAAACCCCAAACTGCTGCACTGACTCAATGACCAGTGAGTAGAGAACTGCTGCTGTAGCAAGCTGTGGCTATGAGCAAAACTGATGTAGAAAAACAGCAACAATGCTCGGTCCACACAACACTGGCTGTCAAATGGGACAAAGGTCTGACAAATAACCTGATAAACACCATCTGGAGTTCAAGCCTACCTGCCACTCTGTTGAACCTGGCCTCCCGAGCGAGTCCAAACAGTGTGGAGAGGTGTACCATGGGCCATGCCACAGCTCGCCACAACCACACTTTGGGTCCCGCTCCAGAGTGGGCCATGCTCTGTCTGTCTCCACTACTGCAAATATCCCCAAAAACCACACCCAATGTATTCCCTCTGCTCACTCCTTTTGAAGAAGAACAGATGATGGAGGAAAAGGGTGAAAGGTGCAGCGTGAGGAAACTGTGACGAGGGTGAAAGAGGTAGGAAATTCGGATAGAGAGAGAGGGACTAAAAGAAAGAGAGGGGGTGGAAAAGGAGACAGAGGCCCATGTGCATTGCTTGCCCTCTCACTATGTGCAGGAATGCACCTCGTACCTATGTGAAAAAGTGTTGGGCTGCCGAAGACAGCACTGTACACCCAGACAGTATGAGATGGCAAAAACAAATCTGAGCTAATTAGCTTTGGCTATTCTCTGTGTTCATAATTACTGAATCTGTCTAGTCGATTAATTACACGTTGTGCAACCAATAATAAAAAATGTTAGAAAACCTGCGATATCTTTGTTAGAACACACCTGTAATTGAATCCTCACTTTCAGGTTCATCTTATGTGTTCGTATGAGCTTTCAGACTTTACTGTTTACAAAATTACTGTTGTAACAATTTACTGCAGTTTGAAAAGGATAAATCAGTCTTTCCAAATGAGACATGAGCGCTGTTAAATATTAATACTTATAAACTCAAACAGTACCTGACAAAACTTACCTCAAAACTGGACAAATTCATTTCCCTTTACTCCACCTAAACCCTACAGCAACGTGCTGATTCTGCCACATTTGCTATACTTTTCTAAATTAGCATTATAGCGAGACAGAGCAAATTCCTCAATATGCACACACACACACAGTTATGATAACCCCTTAATTTAAATACACAACCCTCCTTCCGCTGATTGTGCACAGTAAATAGGGATGTCTTGTTTGCATAGTTTACAGCGGAATTTAAATAACTAGTGTTTGCGCATGTGTGTGTGTGTGTGTGTCAGGCTCAGGATAACAAGTCAAAGAGGAAATCTGGTAAGCACTGATGGCGCATTTTTAGATTCCTGCTATATTACATTTTGTCTTCCGTGAATGGGTATTACTCTTTGAACTAACCTGCAGGCAACGGGGCCTCAAAAGTGAACTATGACATCAAGTGAAACAAATTCTACTTTATTTGTCTTCTCTTCTGCATTGTTTCCATCTAACCCCTTCTGCTACAGTAGCTAGCTGACTTGAAAAGGAACACCAAAGGAAAACATCTACATTAATGCATGTCTGCGAGGTCTGACATCTTTGTCATCTTTACCAAACTGTTTGATGCTGTTTAAAAATATTATAACCGACATTAAATATATTTGTCAATGTTCGTGTCAACATTAAAATAGTAAAAAAAAAGTATAATTTGCTGACAATTAATTTTTGGCATTCATTGTTTCAGTAAACCGGTCTGCTCCAGGGCTGCAACTAACAACTATTTTTTATATTGATTAGTCTGCAGAATATTCTCTTAATTAATTGATTAGTTGTTTAGTCTAATGTAAAAAAAAATTAGAAAAATGTTCACAATTTCTCTGTCGTATCAACAGTTCAAAACCCAAATATATATTCATTCATTCATTCATTCATTATAAATCTATGATCAAAATAGTTGCAGATTATTATCCTGTCAATCACCTAATCGATTAATCAACTAACCATCGCAGCTCTTGTCAGCTCACATCTCTATTTTGGGAAATCCTTTATGTATTTGTAAGCTTAAACTCAAAAACTAACCAGCGTTCAGTGCTGAATCAAACCAACCATATCTCTAATTCCCATCAGGTCTGTGATATGAATGTCCAATTTTGGGTCTAACCAAAGACTCATAAAACTCCCAATCCCAGAGCACCCTGGTGGTCTTGGGGTTTAAGGTCATAAATCACAACATCCCCAGTTTGATTTCGGGCTGGGCCCTTTGTTGCATGTTACTCCAATCTCTCTACTGTACACTATCTAATAAAGTCATAAAATGTAAAAATACATCTCTCACTCCCAGTCCACTGCACAACAGTCTTACCTTGTAGCTGATGCTGCTCCAGGGCCAGTGTCTCCAGCGTGTAGTTGCAGAACTCCAGATTCTCCATGGCTTGCATGCGGGCTGTCTCATCTTCCTCCTCCTCCAGCATGGTCCTGAGTTCCTCCGCTGTGTGTGCATATGCCTCCATGTCGTGCTCCACCTCCTGTAACCGTAGCAGCAGCTGGTACTTTTCCTCCTCTTCCCTCTGTCTCTGACTCTCCAACTCCATCTCTCTCTCCAGCTCTTTCTCGGCTTCCAGCTGGCACTGGATTTCATGTTCTTGGGCAGCTGCAAGGTCACCGAACTCAGCCTGCCCTTCTGTTATTTGGTCAAGGACGTTTATAGCTGGTTCATCAGGGGTGTAGAAGATGGGGCCGCTGGCTGGGGGAGCAGTATTCTGTCTCGGGCTACGAGGAGGGGGACGTGGAGCAGGGCGGGCTGGTTTGTATGCAGGTGGGGCTGCAGGACGAAGGACTCTAGGACGAGGAGGAGGAGGGCGAAGGGTCCTCCGCCTCTCTAGAGAGGAAGTGGCAGAGTTCGACTGCAAGAGGTGGGACAATGGTGAATGCGAGGTGCCTCGGATGATATCGTTTTCATCGCTGTAGTCCAGAATAGAAAAGTGGCGTGAGATACAGGATTGCTGGCTCAGGTCACCCACAGAAGACATGTCCCTGAGAGCGCCAGAGCTCATGTTAATATCACTATATGAAGTAGTCAAGCTTTTCTCAAATTCAAAAAGCTGCTGGGATAGCTTGGCCTCCAGGTCACCGGCTGAGGTTGCCAGGGCATCTAAGGTGATGGATGTTGGCATTATACCATTGGAGCCACGCACCATCCGTTGGGAACGTTGCCGTGTCTCTGCATGGCCCATCATCATATCAGCGTCACTGACACTAGCGTGGCGAGTTAGCTTCTTCTGCTTATGGCCCTGAGCAAGGTTAAATAACGCTTGGCCAAGACTGGCACTTCTGTTATTGGTGGTGGCACCATCTGTTGGTGGCCTCTGGTAGTATCTGCTGTCTTTAGACCAACCAGGCTGAGTGCTAGGGAGGGTTAGGCTATGAGTTAGTTTGGGCTCTAAGGATCGGGTGTTACCATTAGTATAGTTCGACCGATTTGTGCCCGAAGATGGCCCACGGTGCCTACGGCTATGTGCAGGCAGGCTTGGCCGGGCTGGAAGTCTGGGCCTTGCTGGAGGAGTGGATTTGGGTCTCTCAGGCCCTCTCTGTGCTGGGGCGGCAGGTCTACGTGGCTGAGAGTCGGGCCTGCTACCCCCATCTTTCTGTCCTCTGTTGTTAGTTTGAGCTTCAGTGTTTTTGTTTTCACTTTGCCACCTCTGCTCCTCAGTCCTCTCAAAGTAGTCCAGGTCCCACACTGTATGATCCTCATATGTCCTCCATTCAGGATCATTCTCAGACCCATTGGGACATATATGACCTGAGCTGTATTCAGAAGTACAGCTGTTCTCCTTGTCTTCTTCTGGTTCGACAGCATTTGTTTCCTCTGCAGTTTTCTGCCCGTCGTCCTCTATTTTGACAAAACGATGAGGAAAAATACCACGTTGCCCTCGCAGCTCCCCCTCCAGCCAACCATCCTCCAAAGTGCTTATAAGACGTATGCGATCTCCCATATCAAAGTCCAACTCGCCTGGTTCCATGGCCCGAAACTCATACAGTGCCACAACATAGACACCACCCTCCTCCTCTTCCTCTTCTTCTACTACAGCCTCCTTCTGCTCCTCTTCCTCTCTCAGAAAAACCTCTCCTTCTTCTACACCTTCCTCCTCGGTCCCCTCTCCTGCATCGTAAGGGTCCTCGTAGCTAAATTGTTCTGAATCATTGTTCAAATACTGGCAGTCCACAGGCTCCTGAGGAGATCGGAGGGGACCCAGGAGCTCCACAAACCCCTCTGGGAAGATGCCCCTGCGGCCATCTAGCTCCCCCTGGAACCAGCCTGGCTCTGGCAGGCCGGTGATGATGATCAAGTCCCCCTCGCGGAAGTCTAGCTCCTCATTGAGCTGCGCATGGAGGCTCATAAGGGCCCGGGCCTGGGCCAGGGCGTAAGGTGGGAGCTCTGAAGCCTGGGCCTGAGCTGAGCGTTCAGACAGCTGTCTGGAGCGGCCTGAAAGGTTCAGCTCCTTCACACATGATGTGGGGAAGAGACCACGGACGCCCCAGGCATTGCAACCACGCTGCCAGGTTTCTCCGAGGTCCATGGACCCTCCTGCCTCTCCAACTACCACATCACCTAGAGAGACATAGAAAAAAGGGGATCACATTTAATATTCATATTACTGATGTGAATCATATGAAAGGAAAATGTTTTAAGTCATAGTTAAATGCTGAATAAAAAATTGGACTTCTATAATCGCCAATTCTTGTTCTCAGGTGTTGTACTATTATTTGAATTATATTTCATTTGTCATTTTAGCAACACAGATAGGAGGGGAGTCGTAAGCACTGAGAGAGATGCACAGGGACAAACAGGAAAGCTTCAGGATATAAAGGTAATGGCAGCAGTATATTATTTATATTCCTCTGATTCTCTAATTCAACCAATTAGCCAATTAATTATACAAAGAACAAGCCTATAGTTGCTGCTTGTGGGGCAGCCAACAGGTGTGTCTGGCGGAGAGCTTCATAAATGATTTGTTTTCTTTTTTTCACATTTTTTGCACTGCTGGGGAGAAATACTTAATTAAACCGAACTGAACAGAAGTAAGTTGAACTGACTTGACTTAAAGTGAAGGGAATTAGAAGAACTGCGATGAAGTACCGGGTCATTTTAGACATTTCTGTCCAAATTTTTGTCTGCATTCAGGTAGCTCCGGTTACATTACATCTGAGTAATTCAAATGTAAAAGTTATCAGATTACCTTTGTTATTGCATTCTTAATAACTTTACTAGGGTCAGAAAATGAGGGATTATAGGAATGTTGACTGGTTAGCCAGAAGTCATGGGGGTCACATTCCAAAGACCTGCGGCTCCACCTCCCATTGTGTCTGGGACCAAAAACTGGAACAGAGCCAGTAGGGACCATGGAAAATCATACTGGAAATGAACATGTCAACCCTCAGATGGCCAGTAAAGACTGTTTCCTATGTTTTTCTATGATCCAGGAAGTGTTATTTATCTATGACAATACAAAAACATACTGGAATATTGTTGTTGAGTAAATTCGGTTAAATAAAAATAAGGTCAAAATAAAATAAAAATTTGTATGTATGATAAAAGGACACTGAGGGAATTGTTGATTAAATATTTGACATTATTTTATTTTGTTAAAATCAAATTTTAATGCACAAATCAATTCTAAATACTTGAACTACTATGACTACGACTACCAATAACACTTCTAATGACTTTAAATGACAAGAATAACAAGTTTTACCAATGTATAGGATCTCTGCAAACATCAGTGTTGCCTGTCTGAAATTGTTGTGAATGACAAATCAGAAAAAAACAATAACACAACAACTAATGTAATCATGTAAGACAATTCAGGAACAAGGAAAGAAAATACAAAGTCAGCCGAAGACAGTCTATGTAGGTTTCAGTTTGGCATCTGGGGACATCTAGTGGGTGGTTTTGGAAAGTAACTTTGCATGTCCTGTGTTTAGTGTCACTATTATGTGGTGCTGTAACAATGAATTCCTCCCATCGGGAATCCACCAAGGATTTATCTTATTTTATATCTTTACCAAGTAGAGAGGTCTTTGTGTTTTGCTCAAGAGACAGTAGAAAATCCCCAAGTTTTAAAAAGAAAATCTTGTGAATTTGCAGAAATGTCTATTATCTCATGGCTCTTTTAGATGAACACTTAAGAACAGCAGGCCCAAATAGATGTAGATGGCTGTAAAAGAGAAAATATTACTAATTAGCTTGTATTCAAATTTACTTGAGTGAGATTTTTCATATTTGTACATTATATGCTTCTTTTAGAGTAAAATGGATTCATAATTGGACTTTTGATTAATTATGGTGGCGCAATAAACTGCCATAAGCTTAACAAACATGTTCTTACTTTGAAAATGCACGTGTTTCCTTATCTAAATAAGATTTCTCTGTTTCTAAACCAATAATGGAACCTGTCAGCGAAGAGTAGATCAGCTGACTTTACAAAATGAAAAATGCTTGTGGGGGAGGAGAATAGGGTTCCTTATAAGAATCAATGTTGCTTTAATGGCCAAAACAAAACAATTCATGCGAACACGAGCTCTTTCCCAAAGTAGAAACCAAAGAATACAAAATCAGATGCAAACCTGTGTCTATAGCTGACTGTGAATGTGAGACTCAGTATGTAGTATGTTCTTTAAATTTGACTCCTACGTCGTGGCATCAGTTCTAACTAGTCTTTAGAAATTCCCTCTGGGTGCACAAAGTGACATTTACCTTCTTTTCTAATCAGTTTTCAAGAGAAGCTCCACCAGACATTACAGCAGCGTGACATCACAGGTTTGATCCTTGGCTAATGTGTTTCTAGCTCTGGGTTAGAGTTGTTTTTGTTGATTTTAAATGACTGGACAATGTAAATACCATGCACATTTTCTTAAACTGAGATTCCCTTTCAAAGAGGATGCCATCAAGGAAAACCAGTGCCTTGTCTCCACTAACTGTGGTCAATGCGATCAGGGCTTGCTTTGTTAGAGTATGATTTGTAGATAGACTTGAGGTTTTATTTGTCCCCGAGACACTAATTTCGTTGAATGGTGCATTGTTTGATTTTAAATTCTGCCAACATTCAAGAGAGTGCGTGGGTCCCAGTTTGTGACAGTGGAGACAAGGTCACAATGTCCAACACAACACAACTACAACACACAGAAATTTACCTGAGCACAGCGACATCAACAAGCAGCGTTAAGCTAAGTGAGGAAATATGAGCCATTAGAGTCAACAGTGTTACTATTTAAAACCCAGTGCTTGGCTTGTGTTACATCCAGTTACATCCAGTATCCTGTGCAAAACATCTACTTACAAATAACTGATAATAGAGCCCATGTGTGCTCTGATAAAAGTCTTCATGTTTTATGACTAGGAGTCGTGTAGGAGTGATTCATCCTTCAGTCATTATTTTAAGAGTCATCATTGTCTGTATGAGTGCATGCAGTATGTCCGTACCTCTCTTCAGGGATAGGTTGCCCGGCTCTGCTGAGCTGAAATCATTGATGCACACATACAGTCTGTCTTCAGGCTTGGTGCTGGGAATGGTAACCTCTTCCACAAAGGTGCTGGGAAACTGACCTGAACACAGGAGATGGAGGAAGAACGCAATTGGATGACTAAAGTGAACACAACGAAAAACATCTCCTTCGCGTGCCTGATACTTCTGTTTCCTCAAGACAAAGACAACAATGACTGTTGTAACTCTCTGAGATCAGATGTGTCCAATATTAATGTTAACTCACAGACATATACACTGTTATCCTAATTTCATAATTTGCAGATAATATCAGTAAGGAGAGGAAAGTGTCATTTTGATGACCTTATAAATGTGCAGATTTATAACTACATACAATTCCATTCTTTTAAAACTAACAAAACTACCTAGTGGAATGAAACAGTTTGTTTTTATAGACTAAGAAGCCTACCGTTTTACTGTAGTTTGCAACTGAAATCTATCTGAAAATATTTATATGTGTACAATTTTCACAAACAATACCAGGACTAATTGAGGAAATACTTGGTACTGAAATCCTCAACTCATTAAAAAAAAAATGAAGATAGAATTCTAGAGGTTATACGTTGCAGTGGTCACTAACAGATTCAAATATCTGGTGAAAGCCAGCAGATTAAAAACAGTTTGATACAATAAAACCAAATGTTATGTGAATAGAGCAGAATGGTATTTAGTGTAATTAGAGAAAGCCCTTACTGTAAACAGGATGCGCATTTCTTTGAACTTCACTTCAGTATACAGTATGTATGACAACATTTTCCCCTGCCTGTCACAAAGGCAGTTTTCATCTTTCCAGGGAAGTCATGCCATAAATGTATTGATATCATCTGTGTTTTCCAGGAGCGGTTCAGCAAGGCTGCATCAACTTCCTATCTGCACTTCCCCTCTGAGGGAATCCCCTTTTCTGATCTTAAGTGATGTTCGACGCCTGGAAAACTTAAGTGGATTTCCGTGAGTTTGACCCTTCAAGGGCAGAGAAAGCGAGGGAACAATGATGTACACTTCAGGGGCACATTTTGCCCAGCATGCATTGTGATTTTTTCACCATTTCCTCGGTAGAATGTACAATTGAACATCAAGAGATAAGTGAAACAGTATTTAATGTGTAAGAACTTATTTATGAAATACTTAATTCTTAACTTTTCAGAATAGCTATCATTGATTATTCTCAATTATCAGACCTGCTCAAGCGCAGGAATGTTTCACTTGTGCACCCCTCAAACCCTGCAAGTGGCCAGTCATGGACCTGGTGCAATGCATTACAAAACTCAGAGAGGAAGTGAACCAGAACATGTCAACAATTATTAGAAAGCACTGCTGAACTGCTTCATTTGCCATTTTAGGCACAAACAGCTTGAAGTGCTCACACATGCACACTTCAACGGCAAAATGAAAGACCAATAACAATATAGGTTTATTTACAGTAATAATGACGCCTGACACCTTACCTGTGACGCCATCTTTGTTACCAAGCAACCAGAACTCATCCAGGACACTGAGCACCTCGATGACATCACCGGTGAAGAGTGGCAGCTCCTCGGAGACGCTGGGGAGAAACTCGAACACGGCACGCACCACCGATCCTGCTTCCATTACTCATAACCTGTAGAGGTTAAAAAGAGAGACAGAGAGATTAAGAGATAATTCCAACACTGTTTTATATTAAAATGCATGAAAAAATTCACACAGAATGGGGACTAGAAAACTAGAAAAAGAAAAAATGCTGAAAGTGCAAAACTTTAATAAGAAAATTTCAGGATGCACAAGTCTTTCCCATGAGAGAATGTGTCTCAGTTTTCTAAACCAGGCACATTGGTGCTATTCAAAAACCTCGCCATACAAATCCACAAATGCCTCACAGAGAGCGTAAGCTTTCGTGAAACAACACCAAATGAAAGGGGAAGTGAGAGCGTGAGAAACCCACAATAAAACGGAGAGAAAAGAACAAGAAAGGCAAAAGAGAGAGCTGTACTTAAGAAGGCTGAAGGACATTCCTCTGCACCCTTCTGTCCTTCTCCTCTTTCTCTGCTTTCTCATGAGGAAACGAGGAAACAAGGGTTAGGGATGTATAGTAACTACAGCTCTGTGTGTTCTGGGTGGCTGGCAGATGCAATACTTAGTAGATATTTCGTATCACACACACTCACATGCAAGTAAAGTATTTCTACCTACTGTATGTTATCTCTGACCTTTGACCATCTCATGTAATCATTCTCACACTTTCTGGTCGCCATTATCAGCCACTGTGTTGACATTTCTCCTTGCTTGTTTTGCATGATGCAATAAAAATATGAATTTTGATTAATTATATGTAATTTTAGAGGGAATCTATTTAAAGGAGTTTATTATTCTACATCTTTTCTTATGTTGAAGCACAGAAATGATTCCATTTCTTCTTTTCTTCTCACTTCTTTTTCTTCACCTACTAATCGGTTTAACGAAGTGAACGCACCGCCTAAATAATACCCAGAAGGCTACTGAGCTTAGCTTTATTCTGAAATGAATGACTTCATTTAAACTGCAAAATGTAAGTGTGTGTGTGAGAGGATGTCCTACATTAGGAAACAAAATGCATTCATCACTTTTACTCACATAACAAAATTAGTCAAATTTGTGCTCAATCTCTGACTATTTCAATTATCTGCATATTGAGCAAACACAGGCATAAACAACACAAAAATTGCATTTAATAAGTATTACCAGCCCTTGTG
Organism: Oplegnathus fasciatus; assembly: GCA_003416845.1. NCBI lineage: Eukaryota > Metazoa > Chordata > Actinopteri > Centrarchiformes > Oplegnathidae > Oplegnathus > Oplegnathus fasciatus. Next base: position 107,712 of record NTHP01000820.1, on the reverse strand, counting down.
TATCATTATCTGGAGACAGACTAACCACAGGTGGGGATGGACATGCTGAAAGAGACGGGAAATGGGAGAAGAGGGCTGTAGTTTGCCTCAGTCAATGGGGCCTCTGTTAAGTGGGCCCATGGAGCCGAGGGGGGAGAGGAACAGGACTCCAGCCCAGTTCTGTGCCACTGTCTCTGGGGAGAGACGTGGCTCAAGTTATGTGTGTGTTTGGGTGGTTGCTTGCTTCTCGGTGAAGGTTAAGCAGCACTGTTTTGCTTAACAGAAGCAGTTGGTGCTCATGGTTCAGTGAAATAGGTTGTGAACTCAACACCACATAGTGTTAAAGCCACAGTGAAACCCAAGCCAAGGCATTAACTAATTCAAGCCAACAGGAGGTGTCGAGCAGAAGCTAGAAAACACAGCAGGCAATGAGCACAAGCAGGCTGTTTAGCTATTTATTGTTTATTCAAAGCCATGTTGTCTTTTGTTCATTAAGTTATGTCTCATCCATCTTGAAAGAATAAAATGTGATGGCTTCTTGACGTACTTTCTCTTTATGACAGAGCAGGGTGAGCAGCATGAAGTGTCTCATCTTTCTGCTTATCCTCAGTTCAAATGAAACAATGGCTGCCAGTCAGACACCAAATTAAACATGTCCTGACATGCACACAGGTGAACACATATCACCCATCTTTGAGGAATGGTTTCCATGAAATGGTGAGCGATCATGATGTACTCAGCAACTCACACCCTCGCCTGTTGTGTCTCAGTTTATGAAACATGTTCCTGTAAACAGATACACAGTTTAGAAGAATGAGGGTGTACACAGCGATGCCTGAATGCGTGTGTTTGGCAGGTTAGAAGTAAATAAAGATAACTCATGAGAGAGAAAGGCACTCTAAATGTTCAAGTTAAGAGAGTTGAAAAATGCTCCCAACAAGACTGCGTTTTCCTTTTGACAGCTAATCACAAATTAAAGAAGAGTGCTCACACAAACAGAACATAAATTTGTGTGATTTTGGAGAGGACTTCTTCTCAGTGTATCAGGTCGGACAAATAATGTTACTCTCTAACCTTATACACTGAGGAAGGGCTCTGCCTGGAAATGTTGTGCGAACAGAAAGTCACAACATACATAGAGACATCTGTAGCAGAAACACATTGCAAACCACAAGTGAAACCGATTAGTGTTGGACTTTCATTTGCATTTTGAAAATATCACTTCTAAGGGTGGGGTAAGTGTCCTGTCTATTTCTTTGTGTGTGTTGTGTTGGGGCAATGTGATTAATCATTCATGGATCAAGCTGAAACAAAACAGTATGCTGTTTTTAAAATTAAAAATCAGCAATGATTAAACACTTTACTTGCCATTTGCAGAGTGTTTCAGAAGCAAATGTGTGCATGTATGGACAGTGTGCACATTTTTTCTTATGATGAATGTAAATGAATTAAACCATGATCTAAATAACTAGTGCCTTTTATTGGATTTTTCTCAACCGCTGTCTGTTGAAAAGAGACTCAAACTTTTCATTGTTTTCTCTATGTCTTAATTTAACAGAATGAATATGTTGGAAGAAATATTTCATCAGGCCTATTTTTTGTCCTCCTGTGTGGTGTGATTACGCAATGTCTATTTCACTGTATGTGAAATCCGTGTGTTATTCGCAATATACTGTGTACAGGCATCATTTGTTTAATTATATTAATGTCAACTAATGTCTCAAAATAAATGTTGTGTAAACCAATAGTACATGACTCAAATTTACCACTTTCCACCACTTGACTCGATGCATCTTGTCCACTCCAGTCTGCCAAACACAGCCGAGCCTACAACCAACACTCAGACAACCAAACCTTCTTTCCACACCTGACGGCAGTGCCAGGACCTGCAAAGAGTCACAGGCCTGCTGCTTTCTTGGAGTTAATCCTCAGATCTGCATCGAGCCAGACAAGCTCCTTAGTGTTATTTATGGGTCTGTCAGTGTGTCAGTGGCCCCTGTGCTTGGTGACTTTTACACCCTGCTCTGGCAGATGACAACACAAGCTGCCTGATGGAAACACTGTTTCGTTTTCCATTGATACTGTGGTCCTATACAGTAGTTGAACAAGTATGAACATCACTATAAGGCCCAGCTGTACTTTAAACATGTCTCAGCCTATTTAACTAAGGACAATAGTTACTACTTTCAACTTCTATCGAGCTAATTCTTGTTCATTCTACTCCTTGTAGGCCAATATAACATTACCACTGCACAAATTAAATTAAGTTTCAACAAGTATTAATTAGGGATAAGTGACCTTGCCGATGTATAATACGAAAAAATTTTGTTCTTGGATCTCTCCCTTCTGTTAAATACCAAAACACCAGTTTCACACAGCCAGAATTGATTTAAAAAGTACTAAAAACTATGTAAATAAGTCTCTTCATCTTCTTCTCATTATAAAAGCATACCGTGCATGTGTCTGACTCATCGAAGCAGCAGCTGAGGACCATTTTGTTTGGATTTGAAAAAAAGAGGGAAAAACGGGATCACGTCAGGAGTAGCAGGCGTGTCTGGAGGAATCATTTCAGCTACGTCGGTAGTGTGCCAGTGCCAGGTTGCACCAGATCACTGTCCTTCCATCAGTGGAAGGTATTATTTTACAAATGCACACATAAAAACAATGCATATTTCAAACTTGAAGCCACCTTCACAAATTCTTGCCCTATTGAGCTCATGAATCAAATGAACTGTGAAGCATTAACTGCTTACACACCACTGCAGAGCACGTGCAAGGGACATTTCACACACTGAGAGGTCTTCATTACAGGACTTAAACGGGTGTGTCTCTTCTGTTATGATTTATGAGGTCTTGATAAGCAGTGGGACTCTGATCATGACTGAGTATCCTGGAACAAACTCCTGACAACAGAGAAAACTACTGTAACAGTAAAGAAAAAAACAAGACAGCATTCTGAATCTTCAACTGGTGTTCACCTGGGAGCAGTAAGAGTTTGGTTATTTGTTGTTATCGATCAGTCATTTCAATTTAGTCCCTCAATACTGAGTCCTAAATGCAGAATTTTAGACAAAAGTTAAAGTCTACCGCTTCAACAACACTGATGATCATAATAATGATAACAGTGGGTACTGAGAGGGTTTTTTTAGGGAGAGAGGGTGAATGAGACGGTGTGACTGGGACTAGTGTGTGCCACTTGGCACCGTCCTGGAGAAAGTAACAGGATTACGACAGACAGCTAAGTCAACAGCTGACACACACACACACACACACATACACACACATACACACTGTATGTACACACACGCTTCACAGCTGACAGTGGGACAAAGCACCAACTGTCTGACCTGAGATGTGGCCCTGGAACCATCATCATCCTTTACTAAACTATCTGTGCATGTGTGTTTGACTGATGAGCATAAGATGCAATTTAAACAAGGATAAAGTCCGCTGTAAACTGCAAGCACTTTGCATAAGTGGTAGTGAGAAAGTTTTCCATTTCCATCCAATTAATGCAAACTTATTACGCAAACCAATCTACATAAAAATGATTACATCTAATTAATTTATGAAGGTAGTCTGAAGATGAAGCACTGCAAGCTTAATTACAAAAGCAGCATGCAAAAAAACTGACAACCACAGAGAAACATTTTGTGAATACTTACACGTAGAATACTCAGATTTGATACTTAAATACATTCACATCTAACAGTGCAGTTTGGCAGGTAGAATTTGTCTTTAACTGGGTTTATGACATTTACATTCAACTTCACCAAAAGGCCAGGGCAAGAAACTAATTCAAAACACTCATCACTTCAATAATGATGAGTTATTATTAGACAGATTACATAAAAATGGCAGCCAACAGGCTATTATCCTTTGGTGTAGAGCATTAACATCTGCTTGTGCTGCTACCAGGATCTGTTTGATTTAAGCTTGCACACAAATGGTTTCGTATCACCAATGTAATATCTTAATAAATGTGAGCTAAATGGATTCTTTTTTTCTATAAAAACTAGAAAGTTTACTGAGTAGATGACATTTCTCTATCTGACTTGTTTTAAAAAGAAACTGTGGGACCTCGACAACAAGTATCTTCATTATTTTATGTAATACTACTGATGTAGAGACGAGATAAGTTGAAGAAAATGCTTGTTATAATCATATTTTTTATACGTAGACCACAAATACACACCTGTAGTTTAATTTATAGAAAACTATTTAAATCTCAACATCAGTAAGAAAAATTGTGATTTGATAGTTTCCCTGTATATGTTACATAATTATAACTGTATAACTGTCCTAATTGGTCCACCTTTCCTATTGCTGCAAGGCATCTCAAGTTTGCCTCTGTCTCTGGAGGTACAGCAGGGTGAGTGCTGAAACACTGTGTTAGAGTGAGTATAGAGCGGAGGAAGTGGGATCTGCTGACGGCCTGTACCTTTTATTGAACAGGGTCATCTGATGCCAACAATGAAGCCGCTGGCTCATTATCTGTCTGCCTGCCAGGACGAGGCTCACACTGATGCACGACCAAATGTGCCATTCATCCTATTCAGATATACTGAAGTGGCAGACTGGCACGTGCCTGTGCATGGTCAACACACACACACACACAGACTGGTAGAACCCTCTGGAGTGGGCTGGGTGACAGCTGATGTCTTTTGATACTGATTGTTTACTGGGGACTCGTGCTGCAGTCCTCCCATCCAGAATGCTGAGTCCACTAAAGCGCATTCACCTCGAAACAACATCACCAGAGCAGGTGACCAGCCCGTGGACGCTTCTGGATATTAAAAACTGTGGGACATCTGTTGCTTTTCTTTTGACCGTCTAGTCTTTCAGCACATGCGATGGGGGACGAGGAGGGGGAGAATGAGGAGGCTCTATACGGCTGACAGTTGTCAACACAAGTCATGTGGTTTTCTAACCATCTGTTTATACAGTCAGTGCCTCACAGACCCCCTGTAGTATGATGACATAACCAATTTAGATCTGAGTTTTGTTATGTTTTTCTTTACAAACAAAATGTAACTAACTACAGCAGTTATAAATAAATGTCATAAATAAACCAACATAAAACTTTACGCTCTGTGACTGGTAAATAATTCGTCAGTACAGTCTATACACACACACAAAAACCACATGAAATGATTTAGTTTGGGGTCGTTCTGCTGGCTTGGTGGTCTAATCCACACTAGGGCTGACTTTTCATTATCAATTATTCTCTTAATGAATTATATATTTGGTCTGTAAAATGTCAGTCTTAAAAATATCTTAAAGCCTGAGGTTACGTCTTAAAATAGCTTATTTTGTCCGACCAACAGTCAGTTTACTATCGCATAAGATAAATAAAAGTAACAAATCCTCACAATTGAGAAGCTGAAACTAGGAAATGTTTGGCATTGGTTAGTTGACTAATTGCTTCAGCTCTAATCCACATACCATGTCATTTTCTGGGTCCAAATACAGCCCAGGCCCCTTGTTGCAAACTCCCAGTTTTTGCAGTTCATCTCATCTTTTATCTATCTTGTAAAGGCCTCCTCATAAACTCTAAAAATATATATATATAGTGTGGTACCACATTGTGTTCTAATGCCATTGCTGTAAACAACAAGTAAAAGGCAGGACAGGAAAGAGAGCAGTCTGGCTTTAAAGTACATTTCAACCAGATGAGGCAGCACTACGTGGCCTCAGCCAGCTGGATAAAAAGAACACATCTGGCAAGCTGAGTCAAATGCCTAAAGACGCCAAACTCTGCTGAAATATTTGGCACTTCCACTCAAACATGCGAACAGCAAACACATACAGAGATGGCTGAAAGAGCACGCCAGCATAATGTACTGTACACTAACATGCCAGCTCTGCATTTCAATACAAACAATCACCGTAGCAGAGACAAAGCCTATTTTGTCACAAGACCACCATCGATTCGATTTGCTTACATCAAGAGACAGGAAGGACTGTTCCTTTTATTGAAAATAGCCCAAACAGAATGCTGACTTCTGCGGTTAGGATGACATATCAGTTTGAGAATGCATCTGACCAATACGGTCTTCTCCTTATAGTCTGTAAAAATTGCAATGAAAGTTTCTTTACACGTTTGTTTTAATGTTGCTCAAAGCTGAATTTGGTTCACTGTGAAGGAAGGTTAGTTATTGTTACTAGGGTCTTATTTTAGCTCTTTGTTTCCATCATACATATCAGTTATGATAACATTTTACTCACCAAATTATTTGCAAAATCTAACAACCGACTGTTTAGGTAATAAAGTTAACGTTCACCTTTTTTAACTTTTAAATAATGTGGTTTAGACAATAACATTAAAAGAATGTTTTGAGATTTTGGGAAATACAGCATGCTTATTTGATTCTTTCCGAGAGTTAGATGAGAGTGGTATGAACATCCAGCAGCAGGTTAGCTTAGCTTAGCTGAGCATGAAGACTGCAAACAGGAGGAAACAGCTAGCCTGGCTCTGTCCAAAGGTAACAAAATCAGCACCTCTAAAACTCACCGATTAACACATTGCATCTAGATTGTTTAATCCATACAAGCAGTGGTTAATACAAGGGGTTATGTGTCAGACTATTTCTTGGTCCGGAGCAGTGACTTCCAGTCATGTGACGTTTTTACACGTCAGCTTTCATACAGCTTAAACAAATGAGAAATAAAGTGTTGATTAGCGAGCTTTAGAGGTGCTGGTAGGTGGATTTTGTTACCTTTTGACTGAGCCAGGCTAGCCGTTTCCCCCTGTTTCCAGTCTTTATGCTAAGCTAAGCTAACAGTCAGCTGGTGGTAGCCTCAGATTGAATAGACTGACATAAGAGTGGTATCGATCTTCTCATGTAACTCTCGGCTACTTCCCAAAAATGTCGATTATTTCTTTAAACTAAAAATGTGTTGATGCGTGATCACAGTTCTGTTGTGTTGCTTGTCTTACACAACTTGAACCGATAATTTGGGAAGAAACTCACTAAGCAGAATTTATCACTTTTCTACAGGCCCCAGGTGAAAACATATTGCACACTGGGAGGGTTGTCCAAATACAGAACTACTATAAAATAATCCCCGGTTAAGCAAGTCTAGCCAATTACTTTCTTTCTTGGCTAACAATGAGCTGAGTCAGGGCAGGACAAGCCAAGCAAACCAGTCATCTTCCACACCTCTTTACTTCTTCAAACTTTGGTTTAGAAACAGCAAAATGTGCTTCTATTGCAATGTGAGGATTCTACTCTGCTGGTTGTTGTCTGTAACTTTTCTAACAGTAGAGGGAACATTGCAAGATGTGTTGCTGCTGTTGCTACATGAATGCAGGGGAAAACCCTGGGTGGGTCCTTGGAAAAAGACTGGAAATACTCTTTTTGGCTCATCCGTAGCTCTTCGTCTTCACATTTTCATTCACTTTGCTTTCCAGCATCTCTGCAGTTTGCCGAGCAAACAGGCATTCCTCAAGGGAATGTGCTTATTTTTCGGACTCCATTTCATCCTTTGTCTTTCTTTCTGTACCCCCTTTCACTCACTTACTTGTTTCTCCATTCCTTTCTCAAGCATGCACGTGTTGAATATTAATGGCTTCTATGACACACACATATATACACACACTGGGTGGAACTGCTCTTTTGCATAAACATTTCCACAGTGAGGAGGACAGCTCGGATGTCTGAGCTCAGAGGGCAGAGGCTGCGTTGTCACGGATACAGGGATCTGTTTGGACGGCAAAGGGTTTTCCCTGGGAGGACCCCAGAGGTGCCCAAGGATATGCCGCACCCTTAAAACATGCCTGAGCCCTAATAGTTTGCACATGAGCTGTTACATAACTGATCTCTCCCTTGGAATCACATCATGACATGCCTGCAGGAACATGATCAATTCATGTAGGGTGTTCTTTTTTGTGTTAAGTGTTGTCTTTTCGAGAAAATCCATCCAAACAAAGTTCTCACATCTTTTTCCCAAACTTTTAGACAACTTAGGGTGAATTGAGGACACTAACAAGAGACTGCCAACCTAGCCTGCTTTGATGAGTTTTGTGGATCAACCCTTGGGACAACTGGAGACCGGCCAAAATAATCTAGGCAGAGGGTAGTAATATCAGATGCATATGAATTCAACTAAAGAGCCCAAAACCCACTGCAGTGACAGCAAAATCGATCTTGAAATGGTCACATACGTAGCAAATATGTAAACAAAGCTTATTAGGGTGTAATGATTTAAATTTTATAAGATTATAAAACTGCTTTTTATCTTATTTGTCACAGGTACCAAGATACTCAAGCCCAAAAGTCACTTTGATTTGTAGAAGGATGGCAGGAAGAGCAAGGTCCAGCTTTAAGTCTCAAGTCTATGACAAGTAAACTGCACAGTACCTCTATGTTTGTAGAATATCAAGTACTTGGTGGTCAAAGGGTCATTACCTATGGTGGATGGCATTTATGTGCCTTTTATGTCTGTTAAACCAAATTTTTGCTGCTACTTATGTAACTAATTTATCTTCTACCCAGTACCATGTTGACTCTCACAGTACCAACTAACTAACTGGGGAGAATACTGAGCCTTGACAGTGTGCTTTTCTTGTTTCTTGCAAGCATGTACAACTTCTCTCAGTCTCTCTACCTTCAGGGCTTTTTGTCCCAGTCTGTCTGTCTAGTCCTATCTTAAGAAACCCCACTGTTTTGTCTGTGAAAACAAGAAAAAGTACTGTTATACGTTTTTCACAGTTATGGATCAGCTCATTTAAAAAAAAAAATCTAAGACAATGGTCCATATGATTAACTTCAGTAAGCTAAGAGCCACAACGCAAAGTCCATGTGTCAGCTAAGGAGTTTTGCATTTGTTTGTGTATTCCTTAATTCACTCTTATTATAATATATCATTAGCGATGTGCGTGCTTCACCCCTTTCTTTGCAGCCTCCGCTCATACTAGCGCAAAACTCATCCTCCCTCTTTTCATATCCAGTTCAAATCAAATTTATTCTCCTGCCTTTGCAGCCAAGCTAACTAATACTGTGCTGTCAGCAAAGAACGTAAGGAATGTTGTCATTTTTTAATGCCTGAGAAATATCTTCTCTCTGAAATGATGGCGTATTACATAAGAGGATGAAGATTTGAATTTCTCTGGTTTTCCAGTGCATCATCAAGTTATTTCTATAATTGCTGTTTTGCTCTGCTTGACATTCTGTTCTGCCGCTGTAGCTTGGAGTGCCTTTGGCTGCGCTTGCAATTATAATCACATCACAGTGATAATCTACATATGTTGTATACACAGTTACATATTTCACTGGCTTTATGGCGACAGAAACTGACACAAACAGCTCAAGTTTCTTTGTCACCAAGTGCCGATATAGGACCCTGTTGCAAGTGTTGAATAATTCAGTGTGAAGGATGTTTATGTGCATCTAAAATCCTGACTAGGCACTAAACACAGAGGCAGGACAACAGAAGAGAAAAAGATACCATTGATTAAGGCTGATTCACTCAGAGGAAGGAAAAGGTAAAATACACTGTCATGCACAGTCCCATTACTGTGCATGAATGGACAAGTTATTGACTCTTTCATGTTTGTGGTGGTTAGATCCCTGCAGGCAAAGAAAAACAGAAAAGCCTTTATGGAGTGTGCCAGCGCCAAAGCACTGTGACTCCCAACACTGCAGCAGAAGAGCAGAAACAAAAACTGGATTTGGTGCATTTAAAGAGGTTAAACTAGGATAAAAAAGTGCCAGTATGAAACAACACATTCACTTCCTTTGTTTATGAAAACGCACACGTGGAACAGAACATGATAACAAACATGGAGGATGATGATAAACTGGCGTGCATTTGAGATTCAAGCAACAATGGCACAGGTTGAATCTCAGTTCTGTTGCTATTGTGGATTTCACACTTTATAGGACAAACCAAAGCTGTACTGTGCTAACAGAACAAACAGGAGGGCATGTCATGGCTCAACAACACACAGTACAGAGACAAATGCTGAGGATGAAGATAGGAGGCAGTATAATATATATATAATCTTTTTCCATAACATAATTATGTTTAAAAAGCCATGCTGTGCAAACATGTATGTGGTTGTCAGCTCTAGCAGATGAAGTCTGGTCCATACTACGGTCCATAGAGTGTATAGAAGATGCAGCGCACTCCAAGTCTGTTCCACTAAGTCTGGATAGCTGACTCAGTTCAAGCAACAAACTGGACATAATTCAGCTCCAGACTCTTTGCGCCAAGTGGCTGAGTCAGAACTAAAAAACACACTGCTCCTACAGACTCCTGTCACAGCTTGAAAGTCTACAGACCCTGTACACACCTTATAGAATAGAACTGATCTCAATATAATAAAATAGATTAGAATAGAACAGAACAGAACAGCACAGAATAGGATATAACAGAATAGAAAAGAACAGAACATGATAGAACAGAACAGAATAGAACTGAACAGAACAGGACAGAATAGATTAGAATAGAATTGAATAGAACTGAACAGAATAGAACAGAAAATATCAGACTGCTTGTGACCAGACCACCATAGTTAAGAGTGTATGTGTGTGTGTGTGATCATAATATTCCCTCAGTGTGTGTGTGTGTGTGTGTGTATGTGTGTCACATGGTGGAACAACTGACAGCAGCGGCCACAGGTGACAGACAGACAGCGGGGGGATTATCGGGTCTGCAGCACTTGTGCTCACTGCCATCACTCATTCAGCTCACGTCATGAGTCAGTTCGCCTGATATCTGTGTATTCACACTGAGGCTGGCTGCTCTGAGGTCTGTGTGGAGGACAGATCCCGTTCAAAGTGCGCCCCAAACGACTGTCAGCACCTGGCTGTTACAGCACAAAGCTTTTCACACGAATATAATAGAGGAACATGCAGCGTTATTCCTCTCAGGCTAATGTAAAGCATGTATTCATGTGTTATTACCAAATTAAATGTATCTCTACTCATCCTTCACCCCATTCTTTCCAGTTCCTCCAGCACTGTATCAGGAGAAAAAGCCAAATGTTTGTTTTTCTTACCTGTAAAAGTGTCTGAATGTGTGTAAAAATGTGGCCGTTAGATCCAGTCAGACAAGATTATCCAACTTCTTCAGCCTGGTGATGTGGTGGCGGAGTTGCTTTTCTCCGCGACACAACTTCAGAGCAGCTACACCTCCCACAGCTCCGGAGCCGAGCGCAGGCTCATTATTCCCGGGAAGAACCGCGTTATTCTGGGCGTGAGGCTCAAGCAGACATGTTGACGGTAGAAAGCGACACGGTGGTCCCGGCTCAGTCTCGGTACAATCAGCTGTCATCACATTAGAAACAGGAGCAGCCGCGTCGCTTTGCGCCTCTCCATGCCTACATACAACAACGCCACCCACTTTTTCCAGAGAGACCCGGGGCTGCCTCCGCTGGTGCCTGACTGAAAAAAAGTACCTTACTAGTTTTGCTACGGCTTAATTTTAACTCAGTAAAATGAGAAACTGCAGGATGGTATACTTTCACACTGTTATTTCTAAATAAAGCACAGACTTGCAGTTACTGTGTTACTGGCCCAATAACCAGTAGTACAAGGTTACTAAGTACATTTAGCTACTGTACCTTTTACTCCACTACTGTTATAGTAGTAGTTATAGTATAATTATACTTTCTTAAACTACCACTAGAATATAAATCAGTTGAAATTTGCTCCACCTTCACCAGCTACAACATTAAAATGCTACATAAACATTAATGCATCAGTTATATTAAACCAGTAATATATATATTACTCACAGGGGCCATCTTTGTGCATAATGAGTGCTTTTTCTCTTAATTGGGCCTACAACTAATGAGTATTTTCAATATCAGTTAATCTGTTGATTGTTTTCCCAATTCACTGATTAATAAAGTGTCATAAAATGGTAAAACATGTTGACTCAGTTTACTTTATCATGTAAGACAAAGAAAAGCAGCACATCCTCACAATTTGGAAGCTGTTAAGGTAAAGTCAGCTAACTTTTGCTTGAAAAATTATTTAAACAATTAATTGTGTATTCAAATTGTTGCAGATAATTTTTCTGTTGCTCTACCGATCATTTCAGCTCTACTTTTGAGTATTCAAACACATTTTTTTGTATTTTTACTTAGATAACACACAGTAATGCAGGACCTTTACTTGTCATTGAGTATTCTTACATTGTGGTATTATTACTTTTACTCCAGTAAAGGATCTGAGTGTTTCTTTCACCGCTGCCAATAACAAATAAATCCTCTCAGAAAGCAAACTTTCATTATAAATCAGGTTATATGGCCATGAATTCATTCGTTTAATGAGTTTTAGAAACCCATGAAGCAGCAGAGTGGGCCTGCCCTCCATAACCTGGGAGAACATCAACATATTAAAATACCCAATAATTTTAATATACTAACTTTCGCCTAACCATGGTGTCAGTAAACTTTAAGGACCAACTTGCTCAGCATATATAGGGCCTATTTTGAAAAGCCTGTATCTAACCTGTTTGTATTGCAAAATGTTTTCAAACCCGTAATGAAGAGTGGACCTGCATGAAACTGGAATTTTACTTAAAATGTAATTATACATCTTTAAATTTAATATACTATATTTTCCTTAACTTGTATGTCAGTCATCTTCCAAGACTCACATTAGATCCAACTGATACAAAAACGTTCCAGCTTCAAAAGGCTGGAACATACTATTATAAAATTATATAGTTGGTAGATTATTTGAAGGATGTGCTAACCTTTCATTTACCAGATTTACCAGTTTACAGCTATGGTTTACCAGCTCAGCATAAAATTAACATTAACCAACGTCAATAATAATGTCATCTATTGCTTGTGAAATTCATGTGACAAGAACTTTTTGTGGCAAAGAATGAACCAAAAATCAACACGAACATTTCCTCAATTCATTACCTCATTCTTGCGCAGGTCAGCACATGTTTGGGCCGTCCACTCCACCCAGACCAAACACTGTTCACAGCAGTTTTAGGAAGTAACATTATCTAAGTTTGGAACTGAATGATTTCTCTGTAATGCGTCATTTATTGTCACTGTAAGCCATTTAACTGAATTAAATAATATCTTCTGAATCTAATATATAAGTTTGCTTTTGCTCAAACACAGTTTTTGCAAAAAGAGTACAGTAAAAGAAGTAGCAATAGCTAATATGGTGTAGAAAAGTAGAAGTTCTCCTGTAATAAAGCTTTCTGACACTCAGCATGAAGGTGGCTTCTCCCTCAAATTGCAGCTCTTTCATTTGGACTCAGTAAGACAATGAAAACCTTTTTTTAGAGCGAGAAAATCATAGTTGTTGCGTGAGGGATTATAGGTTGGGTGTCCCTCCTCTCAGCCATGGCTGTTGCATGTTGTGGTGTGAAGCACTGAATCTAGTTTTTGCTGTGTCTGCAGAAATGACAGCTTCCTCATATGTGATTTTGTACGTGTGCAGAACAATAGCAGGAAACTCAGTCAGTTGGATGCTTTTGCCGTCCAGTGTTGGCACGGAAAAGGAAAAGATACAGGAGAGGTCACACAAAAACACATGAAAACAGGCTCACTCACATACACACACATACCTGCATACTGTACTATACACAGATTAGCTTCATCAAAACATATACCACATGGTGTCACTTTTTTCACGTGTTAACCTTGTAGTTGTACTTTATTATTCACAACAAGAAGGGTTAAGCTTGCTAATGAAACCATCAAACTTTCTTTAAATTCGAGTTTTGCTCCAATAAAGCTCCATAAACAACAATCAATCAACCAACCGGCCAGTCTGTCTGTATCAATGTTAACTGAATCACTATTGAAGCTTCAGTATAATTTACATTTTATAACGTACTGGAGAGTATATCCACTAATATATTTGCAATATATTGCTTATACCAATACTTCCTAATATCAGTATTCATTTTTTTTATTCATTTGTTAGATTATTTAACAGAGACAATACAAATAAACATTGTTACATTGGTTGAAGCAATGCAACAGATGTAATGTATATACTGTGGGGCATCTAGCTGAAGCTGATGCCTGGTTAGGATTTTAAATTCAGGTTAAATCAACTAAACAAACAAATAGATAAAACAGATTCAGGATAAAAACAACAGAACAAATAAAACAGACTGTTAGCATGTGTATATGCATGTGTATGTATTTTATGTGACTGCGTATACATTGACATATACGTAGGTGCGAGGACGTGTGTGAGTGTATATACAGTATATTGTAAAAGGTATTACCAGTATTACGTACTGTATGTTTTCCATATAAGTCTGACTACAAGAAAAATATATATATTGTTAAGTAACATATGGAAAATAACAGTATTATACACATCTATTCGTGGAGCCCAACTTTCACTCATTTTTAACGTTATTGTCCAATGGAAACCATGTATCTCCAAGCGTCAACTTTTTCTACAAAGAATAACCTTGTTTTAAGCTTCATGCATTTTTTAGATGATTCATTTTTAGAGTGGTTGTTATGTAACTTCCGACCTGGTTCATCAGTATCGTAAACCTAAACTCATAAACTCTGAGTCAATTGTCAGTGTAGGAGATGTCTGGCACTGTAGGACTGCTGGTGGGCTTCATTGACGCCACATTTGGACGACTAAGCGTAGACAAATACAAGTGCAAGCCCTCACACACGCACATGCACACACCCATACTACCGCTGAGAACACTCCAGATCAGTGACTGGCTTTGTCTTCTCTCACAGTGGCCACTTTTCATTCAGGGGGCAGTATGTGGGTCTGTTGTTGTCTTTCAATATTGGCTGCCAGTTGATCGTCACTATAATGCTCCGCAGGCAGAGAATACATTGGCTGTCGCACAGTCATCCTATTGTGTCTGCTCTGGGAACAATCAGCTGTGACAAAGTGTCGGAGTAGGCAGAAAATGAAAATTATTGCACTCATTTATTGTAGTTACTGGACTGATTGTTGAACTAATGTCGGTAAATGCATGACTTGTGATTATTGTGACTCAGTTTTATCATCAGAGTGGGTTTGATGTCATTTCTGAAAGTTCATGTTTGATTTAATTTGCTTGCATCAGAAAAAAAAGAAAAATCCATCATGTATCCACTACTTTAAGTATTTTCTTCGACATGATCATATAACAGTCCCTGAAATGTTGCCTATATTGACAATGGTTCCTCTGACCATCACTTTGCTTACTTTAAAAGCCAGTGATCTATAATATTCTGCTGTTGGGCTGGTAGCGGAGATTTAACATACCTAGTAATAAGAAATGGGATAGATAATTAGAAGGAAAAAGCAAAGAAATGTTCTAAAATACAGTTTTAAGTTTCATAATTATCAGGAGCAAATTAGTAACAGGTGTTAACAGGTAGTGCAGGTGTGTAAATTGTTTGGGCTCAAATTTTGTTTAAACCACATCTTCAGTACACCTACAGAATGAGCATTTCACATTTTATTATTTGTGTGACTCCACGTTTGTCTTCAGGAAACCTCTATATTACTGTCATAAATTCACACCGTGCCCAGTGAAGTGCGCTTTTCCTCTTTCCTGTTCGTCAGAGAGAGGCTATTGTTGTATTCTGTAGTGTTTGTGAATGGCACAGGAAAAACAAGTTGAGAGAGTTTAAGAGAGAGTCCAGTTTGTACAGGACCTCTTGTTTTTAGTTTGGAGGATCAGAGAATACAGGGACACGTGAACTTCTTGTCCACCAAAAACCTCCAATAATTAAACAGTTTTCAGCAGTTTTCAGCCTTTATTTTTAAAAAGAGATCAAATCAAAGCTTTATTACATCTGTAGTGGAATCTACAAGATGAGAATAGCACAAGTAAACCTTATAGATCAGCCTTGGATTTGACATATTAACTAACAAATGTTTATATTACATAAACACATTTACAAATCCACACCAAGAGTTACTGATGAGGACAAAAATGTCCATTTATGTTATTGTGCATTGTTCTAGTAGATGTCATCCTGTCCTTTGCTGCCACCTCCAGGGAGCAGAGGCCCAGTCTTTACTTCAGCTTGTTCTGTATGTATCATCTGCCTTCCCAGCTCCGAACAAAAGGGAGCAGTGCAGTGATCAGCAGTACTCAATACTGTTTCTTGTTTGCTCGTGGACTGTAGCGCTGTTGAAAAACTGTTTCAATTGTCCTGTTGATGTGAATAGAATGAATAATGGAATCAGCACATAAAGGAAAATTGAAAATATAGTCTGCATTTCCAGTTAGTCATTTGACAATAGTGATGATGCACAATGGATAAAAACTCTGTGACAAATCCCATAATGCATAATCAAATTACTGTGACCTTCATCTTTTGCAATAATGTACAAGCACGTTTCTGGGAAGTGCCGCAGGCACAGACAGTTAATGAAGTTAAAATGTAGTAATAATAATGCAATAGTTGGTTAATAATGTAATAGTTGGTAAAAGATATAAAGTCAGCAGTATAATGTAACTCTACAAATATAAAAATTTGTCTCTATGCTGTCTGGCAGTATGGAATATGACACTGTAATATCATAGTATTATTATAGTCATTATGGAGGTGTAGCTATGAAGATTCTGCACGTTAAACCATAGACTGTAAATAACAGGGTTGCACCTAACGATTAATCTGCCCATTATTTATTCGATTAAAGGTGTAGTCTGCAATTCTAATCCAATACACTTTTTGTCAAATTCAGCGAATATCTCCTCACGGTCCGCTAGCTGTCCGTTCTGTGTGTGCGCTGGAAACAGTCCAGTGCTCTGTAAACGGGAAACAAACAGAGCGGCTCGGACCGAGACACCAGCCCGTTCTCATTCCCAGGTCGTCAAATAACAACACTTTGTCACAACTCGTGCTCGTGCACAAGACAACACTAATGCTGTGCGTTACTCACGCAAGTTTGAAGAAGCACTGAAGGGAGGGGTGTATTTGTTTAGTTGTTGAGTTCAAATAACAACAAGCTTTCTCTAGGATTGTAGACCACACCTTTAATCATTTGGTCTTTCAAATGTCTTGCTTCGTCCGACTAACCGTCTAAAACCATCCAAAGAATATTCAATTTACAGCAGCAAATCCTCACATTGAAGAAGCTGGAACCAGAGAATTTTCTGCATTTTTGCCTTAAAAAGGGACTTGACCATGATTAATCGATTATCAAAACAGTTTCTTATTGATTTTCTGTTGATTGTCTAATAGATTAATCGACTAAATGTTGCAGCTCTAGTACAAAGGCTAATATTGAACAGGGTTGACAAGCAGTTAAGCGGACCAGCAGTGACATCTACTGTTCCACGTTTGCAGAACACATCCTGAAAGGTCAGCAGGAAAAAAGTGAGTCATGTATTATTTCCATATGACCAAAAGAGATCTGGAACATCCTACTGATTTTAAATACAGTAAGAAAGACGTTAAAGTTTGATATGTTTAATAAAAATATTAATATTGAATACTCTTGTTTAACATCGAGGTTAAAGTAACATTAGAGTTTGAAGCTCAGTTTTCCATATGATAATAATACAATAAAAGTCACAGTTAAAGTTCAAACTTTATCACAGCACTTTTTGTTGAAACATAAACTACAAACTAAACTACAACTGTGTAACTGAATCTGCATCCTGGCTGCTAAGATCCTGAACCAGGTGAGCTTTACATTATGCTATTTAATGATATTTTCTTCTGTGACACCCTCTGTACTTCATGTTTGTTTGTTAATTTTTATGTCTCCTGCTACAGTATGTTATTCTTGCTATCTTCAGACTTCATTTAGTCTTTATGTGTATGTGTGTGTGTTTTACGGTGGCTTGAGATGCTGGAAAATAAAGATATATTATTATCTGCATTATTGTTATTACAGTGAGCAAGGAAGAAATTCTGTTATTCATTTAAGCGCCTTAAAGAGTTGGGAAATAATGACAGCAAAAACATTCTTTTATTTTCACTTTCAATTTTCATCAAATTATAGTAATCAAAATCAACGAAGTCCTTTACAAATACAGGATAGCTGTGTTCATACAAATCAGCACTGTTACATAAATACACCAGACACACAAAAAACACAAAAAAAACACAAAGGTTTGCAATACATAATCATAGGACTACAAAGGTAAAATTACATACATATTTTATCATCAGTTATTATTTCCATAATTTGTGTGTGTGTGTGTGTGTGTGTGTGTGCGTATGTTTTATGTGGGAGTTTCAGTGTGTGTGTATATATGTTTGTGTGTTGTCTAAATTATTGTCCATGTCTCATCTAGGGCCGAGTTTTAACGGGGCCTTGGGAGACGAGAGGTTCTTCTTGCCGTTGTGGGGCTTCACTTTCAGGTTTTGTTTTGGTGCCGTTTTCAAGTAAAAATGAAGCTGTCAGGGAAGAGATGGAGAACGAGATGTGAGTGATCAAGGCAGAGCACATTTCCAGTCTACAACAACATACAAGACACAAAAAAATTAATCACAAGCCTCATCTGGGGTTTTCTAGAAGCATATCTTCACTACTTACTACCTGTTTTTTCCACTAAAAACTGTGAATCAGCTGTTAGATTCCTGTCTTATGCGCCCACACGTATGCTCTGTCCATAAACATACAGTATAAACACACCTGTATGGCCTCAGCTGGTCCCACTGTGACAGTGCTGGTGGAGGGAACGTAACCTGGGGCAGATGCTGTCACAGTGTAGGTACCTGGTAACAGAAGTCTGAAATAGTCGCCATCCACTCCTGCAGGAGCGCGCACATGGGAAAAGATGAGAGGTGAAAACATTTTCAACACATTCAAATTTTAACTTACACAGTGGTGGAAGAATTATTCAGATCCTTTACTTAAATAAAATTACTGTTGCAATATCACTCTGTAAAAATACTCCATTACAAGAAAAAGTCCTGTATTCAAAACTGAACTCAAGTAAAAGTATGTAAGTATTATCAGCAAAATATACTTAAAGTGACACTGTGTAACTTTGGAAAGTAGAACTAACACAATCTTCCTCTCACAAATGAAAAGTTGAATTCAAAATCAATAAAACGCAGCTTTACTAAAGTCAGTACACTCGGGGGTTTTACTGCTACAGCTTTATTTGATCTGGTATGACCAGTAGCGGATGTAACTTTAGGTGGATGTAACTGACATTACTGAATCAGTTGGCTGACTTGATGCCTCTTCTTTACTTGTGCTACTTGCGCATTAGCATTTATCTTCCTATATTTATCACATGTAGCCACAGTGGCACTTTAAAGTCTAAAAGTAAAAGTACCCACTATAAAGGCCAAATGACCTCTCTTTTGGACAATGTTACTGATGCATTAATATGTAAACATCATTTCAATATTGCAGTCAACCAAGATGGACCTGATTTCAGCTCTTTTATATACTGTTGAGTGGATTGATTTACTGTATAATAATGCATCACATTTATTGTGTTCATTACAGGGTTTTAAAATCTTAAGTAAGTAGTAACTAAAGCTGTGAGATAAGAAATACAATAAATGCAGTGGAGTGTAAAGTAGCTTAAAATTATAATAGTACCTAAGAACTGAACAGTACTTGAGTAAATATGTACAGTGCATTTACAGTTGCATTATTTTCAAAGGGCATTTCCACCATTGACCACTAGAGGACGGCTGGTTCCACTCCTGTGTGAAGATTGACTGCACTTATTTTTTCATGTTGATAATACAGTAAGATTTAGCCATAAAAACAACACAGACTCTTTTTCCGACACTGCAGAAACAACAAAGTTTGAACACTATACTAATACATCACTAGCCAGTACATTAGCAGATCATTTACCACAAACCTCACATACTCACGCACTTCTTCAACACCACAGTTAAAGAGTAAAAAACGCCCAGGAAATAACAACCACATCTGTATAACAATGAACTGACACCCCTCCAACCCCTTCTCACCGCTGGTCACATCGTGGTTGATGCCAGACACTGAGATCTCAGCGTTGCCAATAGGGTTGTTGTTTTCATCATACACCATGCCTTTTATCCCATGATGCACCTGAACAAGGAGAAGCACATGTACATTACTATTTTTCCATTCAATTTCACCACTTTCTCACTGTAATTTCTTTTATAGATCATGCCATTTTGCATAAGCTTGCGCCACCCAAAATATGTGTTAATATAGGCAAGTCAGGTATGGGTGACCATAGATAGCTTTGTGTTTGAATGCTATATTGGTTGCAAGTC